>BGPR01032289.1:0-17573 GCA_013235015.1 Araneus ventricosus | reverse complement strand
TGAAAAAGCCCTATTCTAAAAGCGTTATTCTACGATTTCAAACAATACCTATATGGTACTTTACTATCTGCCGAGAACGCGAAGTGAAAAAGCCCTATTCTAAAAGCGTTATTCTACGATTTCAAACAATATCTATATGGTACTTTACTATCTCCCGAGAACGCGAAGTGAAAACGCCCTAATCTAAAGGCGTTATTCTACGATTTCAAACAATATCTATATGGTCAATTTTAAGACAGGAAGTGGAGAAAGTTAAGTTTGATGCTAATATTTTGTCTCACTTATTTTGCCTGATAGAATTGTCTCCACTGCAAAAAAAACTTTACCAATTTCCACATTTTAATAACTTTTATGGCAATTCGAGTCGACTTATATATATTTTATATTTTCAATTTGAACAAATAAGATGCATTAAAATTATTGTAATTTTTCTTGCAGTATGTGGCATATCACCCGCAGACAAATCAAACTCGAAAAAAATTATAAACGGAATAGAAATACAGCAGCAAAACAAATACCCATGGCTTGTAAGTAGCTTCATTCCAAATTTAGTCTTGATCATAAAATAAAGTTGCGGAATTTTTGCATCAGATATGTATGCGTTCTTTTGAGCTGTATATTCTCAAAAATCTCATAATTAGAGAAAAGGTTGATTTTTGGAAGTTGAGTTATTGAGGTATAAAGAGAAAAATCATTTCTCCACTAATTTACCTATGCAAAACATCTAATTAATTATCCAGCGTGCAACTAGATGTCGCTGCCTTTCTTTTTCGAAGAAGTAACACGTCATCTTCTCAAAGGATTAGGATAAAAACAAGGAAACGCTATGAGGCGGCTGAAGTTTGGCAAGATGTTTGTTTTTATACAGGATGTGTACTCTAATCGTATTTCAATAGCTAACTTCTAAACCGTTAGATGTAGGTATATTCTCCCATTTTGGAAAAAATGCTCTAAATGATCTAAACAATTATATTTTATGTTGATTGCTTCATTAAATGTACTGCCAAAAAAATGACGAAGTCTAAATTTTTGGGCAATTCCCTCAGTTCTATAAGTCATAGTAAAATATTCCTGTGACATTAATATTTTAAACAAAAAAGTTCTTATTCTCTTTCTGGACCAAAACTGATTGAGCTTTGACAGTTTGAATTTCATTATCTTAGGCAATCAACGGTCACCTCAAAGAAAAAAATTGTCTTGATTGACAGATCTTTTTCGAAACGGCCTTTGAAATAGTCTAAAATATTGACATTCCTAACTCGGTCAGTTTTAGAAGCAGAAGATAGGAACATTTTTGGTGAAAATATTAATGTCTCAATAAAATTTTACTAAACATGACGAATACGATCGGGGGACGTATAAAATTTTAGACTTCGACATTTTTTCAACATTTTATTTATTAACTCAAATCATATAAAATATAATTTCGTATGTCATTTAGAGCATTTTTTGATTTGTAAATATAGGCATATCTCTACCCAGATAGCAATTTTAGTTTGCAGCAAATTTGCCACGACAAGAGTGCAAGTGTGAAACAAGTTTGCAGCAAGTTAACGCAAGCTTCGAAGTCACCATGGGACGAACTTGCAGCAAATTTGCAGCAGACATGCACAGCAAACTCTAGCGAAAGCAGAGTACGAGCGCAACCCGTGATAGAACTCGCAACCTACCGCTTGGTAGCCTGACATCTATACCACTCGACCAGCTCGACTACGAGAGGAGACGATAGATTTCGCTAATACATCTTGCGATTCGATTCGTATACGATTTATTTTAAACTATTTTCTTGATTTCATTATTTTTTTGAGTTGAGAATATGATTTGAAGTCAAAGAGAGAGCGATTTTCACTAATAACTACGTTTTGCTAGTAGAATAAATTTTGAAATTATAGTTCAAAAGTAATTACTTTAAAATGGGACAAAATGTCTAGTTATTATTGTTCAACAAACACTGATTGTTTTTAGATTTAATTTTGTTTATAAACGTTAAAATTTCAACATTAAGAAAAAGGCGATATAGTTTTCTTTAAAGTAAAAACTTTTAGTAAAAAGATGGAAAATGTTTCAAAATTTTTTTTATAAAAAAGTTAGTTTTTTACAAATTTTCATTGATTTATTGAATTAATGAAAAGAAGGACGGCCTAGGAGATGCTATTAAAAATCGGATGTTTTTTTTCAAACAGAGACAAAGATAATTATCTCTTTGTGCTATCTTTGCATCAAGCTTGGTTTGCAAATTTGCATTGCAAAGGGCTTGCAATGCAAGGAAGGTGGCGCTAGTTGTCACGGCGAATTTGCTACAAGTTCGCTTCAAGTTTGACGCGTCAAATTTGCTATGACAAGGTAATATCAAGTCAAAATCAAACTTACGTGCTATCTGGGCAATGGTTCAGAAAATAGATATCGGGCTATTATTAGAGTAGGCACTCTGAATTTTATAAATACCTCTATCTTTTTCCCTGAAATTTGATAAAAGAAATTCCATGCACTCAAAATTATCGTAAAATCAAAATTATAAGTGCCGAAAATGTAGAATACTTCATACTATTACATCAACAAAATTCTATGTCTATAACTATATCATTTCTCAAGATATCTATAAAAATTCAAAATTTTACTTTAACATTAGAAACTCAAAATTTCATTTGCTTATAATATCTAAACAAATACGCCTAGAATGAACGATCAAATTTGGTATATTGCCTTACATTTTCGTGGAGGTTTGAAATCAATCAACAAAAATATATGCTCCCTTGGAAATTTAAAAGTTAATGCAATTATAAATATGTAGATGACCTCTTATAAAGTGTTTTTGGCATAGAATCTTTTACTAGAAGTTATTTTCTGAAAACGATACCTGTTGTTTTAATACGTGATGAACGACGGCGAAATAATGCAGGTGGTGGCTACTTTTTTCTGTGACAGTACGTGATATTTTATGATCCGTTAACCTTGATCTTTACCTCAATCTTGAATCCTTGTAAAACATAAATTTTTCTCCCGGTTCAAATTGGTGTTGGTAAATAACGGTAGACTACACCTTTATCGGAATAATTTTTTAAAAATCGAAATAATTAATGGAAAAATAATTGTAGATATTTCATATAAGTTGAAAAAGCGATATCATTCAATGCGAAAATTCTAATCAAAAGTCAACAACCGGTCATGTTGTTTTTAGTGTTATATGGATGCCGCGTTCGTAAAAAGTTTTGTTAATAGACGTCAGGACATAAGATGCTGCACAACTATGGAGGGTAATTGCGCATTTAACCAAAAGTTCTCTCTGGAAAATCTTTAATAAACGCTCTCTTTTTTTTAGAATTTGACGGAACCTAGACATATTAATAGTGAAACCAATTTCCCCAAATATAAAAGTCAATTTTAATAGCAAGAAGTTTGCTGCAGTGGAAGCATTCGAGAATACCGTAATCGTAATTTTTTATGAATTTCTGATAAAATGTATGATAAAATTAGAATTGTGCTTTGAGAAGACTCCATAACATGTGTTTATAATTTAAATAGATTCACACAATAATGACTCTGTTCTTTCTTATTTATTAAGAAATTGCTACCACTTTTCAGACATCCTATATAAATATACGTTTTTTTAAAATTTATACACCATTTATTAAGGGAACAACTTTTCAGACAATTGTGTCGTGTAGCTGCAATAGTGGCCATCTCCAAAACAGAAAATTCTTCAGAAAATTGGATTTTCTGTCACGTCTAACCAATATCAGATTAAAAAAGGACTGCATGGCATTTGAGGCATTTGGGGAGTGTGTTTCAATATGCAATTTATAGTAATGAGGCATGAAGAAGGGGGGGGCGTATTTAAATTTCGTTTTGAAGATGGACAGTTTTGCAGCTCGTTTTGGATATAGCCAGTTTTGCAACAATCATAAATCTAAATAAATATGCCAGATTATATAGAAAATACGAGACATAATAATTTTCGGAAGTATATATTAAGTATAAATATATTAGGTATATACAGGAGATATACATAAGGTATATATAAACAAGGAGGTATATATTTTTACCATAAAAATAGATTCAATCATAAAAAAGATTCAGATTCTCATGTGCACAAAATATTGCGTGTCTCCCAAAGGATTTCTTTACCACTCTTCCTGACCTTGCGCTTCTGATTGTAAAATATTTCTGTAGAAAACCAATTTGACGACACTCTCTCAATTCGATACGAAACGCATCGTCGGTAATTTTGAACATCATGAAGTTTTAGAGGGTTCACGATTAAGTCTGGAGTCAAGTCTCTAAGTTTACTGGTCTTGATATTTTCCCCTCTCTTCACAATTGATTTACTCTCACCTGCCTCAGATCTATTAAAGGGCTCTCCTTGCACAAATGTTTTATTATTTTGTTTCATTATAAAAAAAACCCTCTTTACCGAGACGAATTTGAAATGCCATCTTGCAGAATGTTTTATGAAAATGCTGCTAATTTTCTTTCATATTTCGAAATAATCTCTCCCTAGCTAGAAAACTGTCTCACTTTCTGAAAGAATTTCTTCAAGTTGACTTGGCTCAACGACGGAATCAATTTTTCTTTTCAACTCGTGCAAGAACGCTGTTCGGGAAAATAAAATAATGCATTTGGTTGGGAACTTTATGTTCTTAAGGTGTCTGGAGGCAGGCTTAGTCAACAACAGTTAAGCAGAAACATCAGGGTGGTGTTTTAGCTTCGGCCTCCACACCCATCAGCCGTACATCTGAGGACCGTAACACCTATGGAATCGCTATTCTGCAGATAATAAAACAAAGCTGATTAAATTTCATTGGAAGCCTTTGGGAATTTATGCCTCCTCATCTGTATATGAAATCGTTATTGTTGGTCAAGGGATCTTTCGATGAGACGTGTACGATGGTGAAGTGTATAAGTACGGCTATCTACTTTAATACCTCGACCGGACAAAGATTTTCGGCTAGCCAAAGATTTTTCGGCAGTCAAAGCGTGAAGTAAGTAGGTCCTTCCTCTTTTCTCCCCCTTTAAAGTGAGAAAAAAGCCGCAGCTCGCTTTTCCTGTAGCGTGGAGTTAATTGTAAATGTCTGCTTCTCTTCGTAAATCTTAGCTGCTTTGATCCTCTTATTTATTGCCAAGCAATTTGAAATACCTGGACAACTATTTAATGAGTGATTATATACTCCCACAAAGATATTTAGAGGATATTTAATGTATTTTATAACTGATTTATATATAGGAAGAATTTTCTTTACTTTTAAATTCAATATATTTCGTTCCTTAAGGTTTCTATTATGAAAAATGGACAAATAATGTGCGGTGGTGCAATAATTTCTCCTAGATTCATCATAACTGCAGCACATTGTTTTCTAACGTAAGTAATTTTTTAAAAGATATTTTTCTATGAATTGTGAGGCATTGTTTGAATCAAATTTGATGCTTGCTAAGCTTGTACATAGTACATAGACAATTTGCTCTTCTTTCTCTAAATTTCCTTAACATAGGCGAAAAATCATTGAAAACGAAAATTTATTAATTCACCTTTATAGAAATATGTTTCATCAACTAGGAATTGACTATCTTAAAACAATAAACAGTCATCTCTATTAAATATATGCAGCCTGCTAGTTTCATTAATACATTTTACCCTTCATGAAAATGGCCAACATTACGCGGTAATATTGAGGAATGTTACATGCGAGCAATTTGTGCTTGGCGGAGAATATCTGTAAATTGGGAAGAACAAAACGATTAACATAATAACAAAAAATCTTGAAAGTGGCGATACTTTGTGACTTTTGAAAAAATAATGACACGCTTAGAATTTTAATTTTTGAGATTAATATCAAATTGTATTACTTGAAACAACGAAAGCACTTGCAAAAAAGTATAGAGTTAGAATATTTAGATCAATAGAACTGATGTTCTTACCGTTTTTTATAATAAATTACGTTATCTGACAAATGAATAACTAGGGAGTCCAATCAGCAGCATTCAAATATTCCTGAGGGCAATACGGATGGTGACGATAATTCTGTGTTAATAGAGGGAATCAGCCCGATTACCACGCTTGGCATAAGCTTCCTTGCAAGTCTGAATTTTGACCTCTACGCAATCTGTGACTTCTGAGAAATTGGTCTCATTACAGACCGATTCATGGAGAATGTCTATCCGCTGTCGGGTTGTATGAATGGAAAAGATAGCGGTACTGTTTACCAGTCCTATACTACTTTGTATACCTCTAGGGCCCTTTTCAAGCTTTATATCCTTAGGCTAAGCTGGGTGGAAGTGGAAACAAATCACCAAGTGTACCAAGATGGGTCTCTAATACTACTGTGTATGTTTTCTATGTTCACTCTCTACTATGGACGTAATCTGCAGTTTCAATTGGTGCAGTTTAAATATATATGTCAAACATTTTTGAGTGATGCTCCTGACGTAGGTTTAATACAAATTACATTGAACATACTCTTATTAGTAGTAAGTCAGTAGGCATTTTAGTAAAGTAAAACTAAAGCGCAATCCGGTCGTTCATTGCAACGGACGTATGTTTTAAAAATATTCTTGATACGTAAAAATATTCTTGATACGTAAAAATATTCTTGATTAGAACTTTTTAAACTTTTGTCCACTTCCATCTGAGCAGTTTTGTCGTGTAGCCAAATTTGGAAGACAAACAAGAAAATGGTCAGAAATTATTCATTACAAATTATATTAAATTTTTTTAAAAATCTAATTAATCATTTGAAATTGAAATAAACTATTAGACAAAATTCAGAAGAAAAGTATAGTGAGATCAAGCCTTCCTAAGCACTTTTCCATTGCTAATCAATTTTTTTGTCAAAACATTTTTGTCACGACCCCAAAGTTGGGAACTAAATTAATAATCACCGAATAGAAATCTGATTAAATATTGCTCGTTAATTTAAGGAAATCTTTACAACCAAGATTTTTTAACAATTTTTTCTCACTAATCTAGAAGAATATGAAACAGAAGGGCCCAATGAGAGTTTTTGAGACCCAAGTTTTTTTTATTTGCAAGACCCAATTTGGGGATCGCAACAGGCTGTTTAAGAACAGCAATGTCCGCGCAACTCAGCATCATTTGTAAAATTGGTACGTAACACATGCGTCTCTATGGTGAGTCAACCGAGAGGATGCCAAGAACTCCTGGGGCTATTGGGGGTCTCACCAAGAGCTACTTCACAATTCAAAAAATCCACTAAATAGGAAATGCAATTTCCCATTTGAGTGTAATCTTAATAATTTTGTTAACAACTTTAATAACCAATGCTGTCTCCGAAAGTAATTTTTCAAAGTTATAATAAAAATAATTAAGTAAAAATACTTAAAATAATAATAAAAAACTATTTAGTAACCAGAATGACTGAATATATCCATCTTTACCTTGCTTCTTGAAGGTCCAAGTTTGTAGAAGGAGCAGACAAGCATCCGGTGGGAATATAAATTTGACTTAAAGAGTAATAATTACTTTGATTGTTTGTCAAATGAATTAAATACATCCAGACACAGGGCTTGTATTTGTGTACGGGCTTTTTGACCCTGCAAAGGTTACCAGAAGATGGTGCTTGCAGATGCTGATGGTGGTCGAAAGACTGCATGCTTAGGTCTTTCCTGAGGATGCAGGGTGAAGATTAATCGTGAGAAATATTCGCTCACGAGATAAGGGGCAAACACCACATCAACCCTGCATCCTCAGGATCGACCTAAGCAAGCACCATCTTCTGGTAGCCTTTGTAGCATCAAAAAGCCCGTACACAAATACAAGCCCTGTGTCTGGATGTATTCAATTCATTTGACAAACAATCAAAGTAATTATTACTCTTTAAGTCAAATTTATATTCTGACCGGATGTGGTGGTGATGTTTGTGGTTAGCTTGCTTTTTCATAGTAAATAAATTACTCAAAGTCTTATGTTTAAGCGTGTATTTTATAAGTTTGCAAGAATCAAAGTAAGGAAAATGAAGTTTATTAATTTGGTTTTTCCTTTTATATTAATAGAAATGCTGCAATTATATAAGTATATATATATTTAAAAAATATAACTATTTAGATAAGAATAACTGTTGTTTATATTCCTTTCTTGTATTAAGAATTAAAAGTATTATTTATTTATTCAATTTTTTACTTACTGATGGCCCCACTACATATTTGGGCTCTGGATCTCAAACTCCAAAAGGTGACGCCCTGAATTACAAATAAACGCTACCTTTTTATATTCCAATGAATATCACTTCCATGTCACATTTTCTACAACATATTTGAACTGAAACTTAATCATTGCATTCTATATTTTAGACCTAATGCGATTACAGAGAAATCATGCTTAGGGAAAAAAGTATCCAATAAAGCTTGTTACCATCCGCCGGAAGTATTCCAAGTTGGTGTTTTAAGCCCAAACGGATTACGTCAGGCAATTCAGGTAGTGAAAATCATAGCACATCCGCAGTTCAGCGTCGACGGCAGAGTCCACGACATCGGACTGATGAAACTGAATAAGCCAATCAAGTGTGGCACGATGAGTTCGCCAATATGTTTGCCTCAGAAAAACAAGAATAAATATGGCAGAAACTTGATAGTAGCTGGATGGGGAAGATACTCAGATAAACCTGGTAAGTATTATTCATAACATATTCTTCTGAAAGTGAACCGTAATTCATACAAACTTCTTGAGTGAGCATTGGATTTTATTGGCTTAAGAGCCAGATATTGCGCGAACAAAATTTACGAATAACAAGTGCTAAATTTTTCGTGTGAAATTGACAATTTTTTAGGTTTACCTCACAGTAACTCTATTTCGTTATTTCCAATTGTTTCTACTTTTGAGTCGTTGGTCTTGGCCAAACGCTTGTCTACTTGACGACTCTTTGTCTTGACCAAACGCTTGTCTACTTGACGACACTTTGTCTTGACCAAACGCTTGTCTACTTGACGACTCTTTGTCTTGACCAAACGCTTGTCTACTTGACGACACTTTGTCTTGACCAAACGCTTGTCTGCTTGACGACTCTTTTTCTTGACCAAACACTTGTCTGCTTGACGACTCTTTTTCTTGACCAAACACTTGTCTACTTGGCAAGCGTTTGGTCTTTCATTGCATATGATACTTTTAGTTTAACATTCAGATACTTTTAATAAACAAGAATAAAATTTTTCGTTCAAATATTTACAAAGCATTTTACCATCGTTACCTTAATTTCGTCGTTTCCGATTAATAATCGTTATAGTAGCTGTATGGTGAAGATATTCTGAATATCTTGGTATATCATATTTTTCTGAATGTCAACAGTAATTCAAACAAAAAATTCTTCGGTGAGTGACCATTGGATTTTTTTGGCGTAAAAGCCAGATTTTTTTATATCGAGCAAAAAAATTTCTGAATAACATAATAAGTTCTAAATTGTAAAAGCAATGGGATTGAAAAGATAATTTCTGGTTCATGCGTAAGCTGCATCAACAAGAAAAAGCAAAATAATAATAATAAACACTAAAATGCATCAAATGAAAAACAAAAACGAAAAGAAGTTATTATGAAAATGGGGATGACTCTCCTCGTGATAAGCAATATCCATAGTGTTATTTTTTGTGATATTGTTATTATATACTTCTTTGCAATCAATACTTAAAAAAATTAAATGGATGGAAACAAGTATAAAATCTCAAATCATAGAGGGTGTTACAAAAATATTGGTACAAACTTTAGGGGGAAATCAGGTATGCGATGAGAATCCAAAATCACATAGGAACATGTGTGCACAAACGCAGGCAGCAGATAGCATTTAAAATAAAACATCGCAGGACAAAATGCCAATATCTTTTTGAAGCTTAATGTAATTTAACTGAAATATTTACATAAATTGCCCTGTATATCTTGCTCTGAAGTTGTGAAAGAAGAATTACGCTACCTTTCGCGCACGCGCAGTCAAAAAATATTTGCTACAAATGTTCATATCTTTGCTTAACATGCAACACCAACTATTTCAATTTTTTGAAACTTCAAAGAGGAAAGATTTAAATTTTTCTCATCCAAATATGAATATTTCTGAATTTGTTTCGCATCTGGTTGGAACATGCGGTCTCATCTTTATATGGGACATAAAAAACAGTGCGGAAATATTCGTTATTGGCTGCGGAAACGTGAGTATTTCTTTCCTCTTTGAAATTTCAAGAAATTGAGATAGGTGGTGTTGATGTTAAGCGCCGATATCTTCTCTGATAATCAAAATATTTAGTTCAAATTTTAAAATGCTTTTCTGACATATTGTCACGTATTTTGCAAGTTTCATACAATTTGGTTGAAAACTCTACCAGTAATAAGCAAAAAACATTCAGAAAAATTTGGGATTTTTTTAAATAAACCTTTATATCTTCCTGCATATTCCTGCTATTTTCCAAAAATGCAAGTAATTATTGCGCGTATCACACAAAAGAATTGATGAAAGTTGCAAAACGTTATCAGCTTTTTGTGAAGCTTGGTAGTCAAAATCCCTTTTCGGATTCATCGCTTTCTGGTCGCTCCCCTAAATGCTCTCGTGACAAAATCTTCAATATAAAATTGTGAATTAAAACCTATGTTTACATGGTCAAAGGTCGAGGAAAATTCATAGTCTCTCGTGAGATATTTGAAAAAATTCGAAATTTGATTCTGTACGCCTCATCTAAACTTAAAGTTTGGCCAGTGACAAGCTGATGCATCAAGCTGCTTCACAAAAAGCTGACAGTGCACATTTGCGATGATGAGATATGATGAGAATTAGCAAGTGTAAATAGACTTTTTTCCTTGTACCACTTCTGTACCACTAAGGCATTACAGTTTAACTCTCATCGCGTTGTTATTTCGTCCGGTCTAGAATTACCCTATTCTGTACGATGAAATTAAAATCATTCATTAAAATTAAAACATAGGCTTAATTGACGAAATGATCAATGAATGCATATGATATATTTGCATATGTGGTTTGTAATTTAGATAAGATTATATCATTAGATGTTTGTCTGACATATCGTAGGTTAGTGGTTATTGAAGTCCATATGTCCTTCTGACATAATATAAGCACTGCATGACAAACCTAGATGCATTATTCCTGGTTTCACGTCAAGAGATCGTCTAGCTCTTCCTAGTGCTAGCGTCTCTCGTTGCAGCCTATTAGATCGTGTTCTCCGGGTCACTTGTAGAGTAGTGGTAGCGCATGAATGCATATATTGCTAATGTCGAAGAGCTGTAAGCTCAATAAAAAGTGGAAAGGTACCGCAAATCCTAACTTCTAAATGCGGAAGAAGTGAAAATCCATTTTCCTCTTTCTTCAAAATCTCAGACTGATCAGAACACTTGAAATCTCTTCTTCCCGATCAAGACTAAGATTAAAGAATTCATAAAGTTTAATCTATTATAAGGCATTGTTTTGAAACAAGTACTTTGTGTAAGTTTGAATTTTAAGTAATTTTGCTTGAAAGTAATAGAACTTTTCTCTGAACGCCTTTTATGAACCTTTTGTAATTAGTCTACAGATGATTCTAAAATCATGGTACAAACTTTTCGGGAAAGTCAGGTATACGAAAAGAAGTATATTGACAATAGAACATGGAGTCTAAAACGCAGAGGGGGACCGCAATAGAGGGCTTTTGGTCAGTGAATTCGGTAAAAGGAGCGGATACGCCATACAAAGTGTGCATTACATGTTTAATGTATATCAAATTTAAATTAACACAAAAACACAGTGGCATGACAAACAGCATGCAAAAAGTGTATAATTTCGAAAGACATATCTTTTCAATACTTACTTTAAGAACTCCAAAGATTTATTGTGCACACTATTTGCCATTGTAATATGGCTGGTTATTGATGAGAATTTGTTGTTGTACTATTATGGATTTTTATTAATCCTGAGTTGCTTGCACGTTTTCTTGTGTAAGCGTGCATTTATTTTTATTTTTCTACTTAATCCACTGGCAAAGAACATTATGCAGTGGTCGCCTTTTACGCTTACAGCACCATGTCTTATTGCAAATCTGACTTCTTTATCCATGCCTGATCTACAGTTAAAGTTTGGCCTGGATTTTAAAATAATCTTGTACAATAAAAAATAGCATTTAATATCCCACTTGGACAGCAAAAAATAGTGTATCAGGGCATTGAATGTGCCACTTGGAAAGTGATAAGTGTGCCGAAACTGTTGCTTATTTCTTGACAGCTGAGAAAAAAATGCTAGAAGGCAAAATGACACAGGTTAAGAATGGACAGTGTCTTGCAAGAGGAGAGTCTTCGAGCAAGGGTCGTCGTTACCTCTGCGCTGTTGCGACTAAAACAAATCAGAAATCATGTTTCGTAAGTATTGCATATGGCATTTTAAATAACTATCTTAAGTACAATTTTAAAATTATTTACAAATATTTTAACGTTAAAGCGTATAATTCGTTTATTTCGTAGAATACCTAGCTATTTCACGAATAATTTACGAAGTAACGGATTTTATACTTTAAAAATAACATATACATTGTTTTTTCACTTTTTTACACCTTGATGCCATGCGTTAAGTTCTATATCTGCAACATATACATCATAACAATTGTAAATTGATTCGAGATTTGTAGATCCATATATAGGATGTGTGAAAATGAATGCCTTGGTTTCAAAATTTATTGCACTACAGGAGTTTGAGCACTTAAATGAAAGAAAAAGTAATGAACCATTAATTCGTTCAGGATTTAACAAATGAATCTTTTCGAGAAACGTGCAGTCTACTAGTGACATCATCACAATATTAGAAATCACAACGAAACAGATGCACAATTTAATGGTTGTATTCTTAGTATTTATGAGAACAAGGTATCTTTTCATATCAAATTTATGATAATTTACCACTTTGAAGTTGGCCTTTTCCGTATTTCAGACTGTTTTTGAGATAGATACGCTAACTTTACATATTGCGTCTCATTGGTGTTGTACGCGGTCTCATCACGTTGGCATATATACACCTAGACGCCACTTTTATCACTATAGCTCTCGCTGTCATATGGAGGCACTACCTCAATAACATGTAACCACGTCGCTTGGTCGTTCAGCTGACAGAGAAAAATGACTTAAAATAGACACCAAATCAAACCCAAGTGGGTTTTTTATGTCATTTAGAACAAATTCTATGTCCAACGACCACTACTGTCAGTACAAGGTAATGGGTTAAATACTTTAAATACAAATACACATTTTTAACAAATAACGATCGAACCATTTCTGTCTTTTAAAAATTATTTATATATATGTTCCATTTTTGAACGAAATTTAATTTTAAGAGATTTGTCAATGTCATTTGGTTGGCTTTAAACATAACTATGGAGATATTTTATTCTGTGTCCGAAAGAGTAAAAATCCGTTCCACCAGATTTAAATCTTGCATTTTTATCTAATCTATTATAGACATTTTTAACGAATGGAAATATTTTTCTTAAAAGCTTCCATGAAGATATGATTTTATAATAAATAAACGCATAAAAGGCGCAAATGTACAAAGTGTCCCACAAATCGCTGTTCCTTTCAGGTAAATAAACTTAATAAGCAAAATTCAAAGTAACAAAAATTTACAAAACGAATCATGCCGAAATTAAATATCCTTGGGAATATGGATTTGAAAAATTTGGGAAAGTTAAGGATTTATCAGTTTTGTCAGGTTAATTCATCGACTCTACCCTTTACTTTTAAAGGGGTATTTCAACTAACGATTCGTTTCAAAACAATACAAATTGTTGAAAATAACTGAAGTATCTACAAATGTGGCAATAACTAATTTCTAATTGAAGATTCCTTTTTGTTAAAAAAAAACTGTTCTTGGAAACTTTTTCTTGTTTCAGGGTGATTCAGGGTCTGCTATTTTCTCTAAGTTCGGAGATAAATACTTCGCACTGGGTGTCACATCATTTGGACTCTCAAGGCCAAACGTACTGTGCAGCCTCGACAAGCCAGCTGTTTTCACTAAGACATACCCTTACTTGAAATGGATACGAAAATATGTCAAAGACATTCCTCGGGCTTGACCACCTCTAAAGAGATGGAGGCGTTATATTACAATTCTTGATATGACAACTTGGATTAAAAACTGCAAACAAATTTTCAATGTGTATGCTTTGTATTGTTTCTTTTTTTTAAATTTTTGCCGTGAATTAATATTCGTATAAATTCAAGCATTCATTTAAGAGATCTTCGTACTTATATTTTATGTTAGAGTCGCAGGACGTGAAATGTGAGTGAATATAAAATACAAAAAATGTGAAAAATTATAATGTTAACTAATAATTGATTCGGTGAAAAGAACTTATCCAGTCCGGAATTCTCATTTCGATATAATCAAGTTATAAATTTGAACAGGTACTGTCCGCTTATGTTCATTGAAATTTCAAACATGCCTTGAGCAAATGAAAGCAGGCTGGTATAGCACTACACTGAACGCTTAGATCTGCATTTATCGAACCGATTCCTAAACATATAATAAAATAGGAAAATTTGTACTTGTACTCTTTTCTTCTCACCTATTCAAATCACATATCATATTTAAAATTCCTAACTTAATACATGCATAAAAAGTTTTTTTATATATTATAATTTTAGAATATAATAATTAAACACCCAGAATTCCAAGAATAAAAAATATTAACTGAATATTTCATTATGTTTTTTATGTCGTTTATTTTGCTTACCGTCAAAGGTTATTTAACTTGGTAAATGTTTATAATATTTTCTGAAAAAGCTGCACTTTTTAGTTATGAAATAGACGCTTTGAAATGAGGAGTGTTGCTAAAGATGTGCTTCAAATGCAGATACAAAGCGCAGGTATTCAACAAAAAGTTCATTTTTCGTCTTTTGTAAAACAAAATTGATTGCATCTATTGTTATATGTCAGAAACCTTTCTAATATCTAATGATATCTAGACTTTCTGAAAGCACCTTGTATCAGTTATTTTCCCATGAAACCAGTTATTTATGTAATGAAAATGTATATTTATTTTAAAGAAAGTTTCACTCCATCCTTCCTGTTAGCTTGAATCATTGATTTTATTAGCTAAAGTTCTGCTTTCTGAGCAGAACTTTAGCAACTCATTATTGACAAAATGAGATACATTCTTGGACGTGGATAGAACTCTCAAGTACTTTCCCTCCCTCAGTATTTGGATTTTGAAACAGCAGCTGAAATACATCAGATCAAAATCTGGTTGACATTCACAAATCATCACAGATATACAGGATTATTTAAAATCATGGGAGATAACCGAAGGCCATTTCCTTTAAACTGTGCAAATTTCAAGATTCGGCTATTTTTAGTTTTTATACTATGTGTTTTGCCTCGCCTAGAAAGCGAAACTGAACCAATGTGCGGCATAACAAACAAATTTACAGATAAAAACAAACACATAAAGGGGTCTATTCTGGTATCCCCGGTTGGATTGGGAGACGTCACTTTTCCCGTTGTTAACGTGCGGAAAAAATGACGTCTCCCAACCCAACCGGGGGTACCAGAATAGACCCAAAAATGCCGAAGGGTCGAATTGAAACAGGTCCTCGCTTTTCTCGGCCAACAATAGGCAAGCTGTTTCCTAAAATACATATCCTTACGAATGGTTGCCATTGTAGGATGTTAAAACTGTGTTTATATTTTACACGATTTTATCAATTCTAAACATTAATTTTTCAATCAATATAAAGTTTTTAGTTTTCATACAGAATGATTCTAAGATGAATTCCACAGAATGATTCAAGGGTAGGTGAGACATGCAGAAACGATTCATTTTTACAATATAGCATGGGGTACCAAACGCAAAGGAGGACAGATAAAGCGAGTTCTTTCCCCAGTAGCGCCACAATATTGTCAAATATTTTGGGCAATATTGAACAATACCATGAATACCGAAAAATTCTCCAATCCAACTTTTAATATATAAAATATGCTAATATTATTCTGATTACAGAGAATCGATATAATAATAAACATATTAGTGAATTGAATATTACTTTCCTCTCTGAAATTTCAAAAATTTGAGATGGGTGGTGTTGCATGTTAAACGACGATTTATATCAGCAGTTAAAAAAGTTATACAAGTTATTGTTAAAAATTCAGTTATATAAGAAATATAAGATAGTGTGGTTGCCAAAAATTGGGTATTTTCTATCTCTTTAAAATTTCAAAAAAATGAGATATGCGGTTATTTGTTAAGTGACGATTTACTTACAGAATATTCGAAAATGATCAAGAAAGATATAGAACATGAGTAAACAATAAATAACATTTTGAAATAAACACCGGTCCTTGGATTAACCTACCGTGGCTGGAATGCAAACCACGGACAGTGGGTCTACCAGTTAAGCTACAGAGGCTACTGGCTGGATTACTTACGTACTGTGATTGCTGTGAATTTCCAAAATCCATAAACTGAAATGAGGTGAATTAGGCTCTACACTGAACTCGTTTTTAAATATCCGACATTTGAGAACTAATATGCTATTCCTTTGACAAGAAACAGAGTTTTACAGGTTTACTGGAAGCCAAGCCAAGGAAACATGGTCTTGAGGACAATTTTGGTGACTTGATGATAAATTTGGCGAGAAAAAGAAGCTTCTAGAAAATACAAGAAATAGAACCCTATCTCTACTAGGAACGGAAATATAAAGAACCTTTGAGAGAAGTTTTATGTGATGCTATATATCCTGTCGGAAAAGGTATCAATACCAAGAGTTCATAGAGCGAGTCAGTCTGTATTTTTTCCCCGTTGATAGCATAGCAAGCTGGTGAGCTGATAGACATTGAGCGCTATTGAAAGTGCTGTTACTTATAATTAGTAGTATTCTCCACGTTGTCATTGTTGTCAATTTAAACACCTTCGTGGAATAAAGCTTTGATTTTGTTCTGCTTTTTGGACTACATTCACGTACACCCAATCGGACAATTTTCTTAACAATACTTTAATTTTTACGAATACTTTACGTAACTTTCTTCGCATACACGCCTGAAAATTATTTGATTCACTTGTGTTACATTTTAACCTAAAGAAATACTTCTCGAAAAATTCAGCTGGAAAAATAATTTAATTAAACTTGAAATGAATAATTTAAATCAAAATAAAAAATGCACTGTATAAATAACTGTGAGCACCCCCGCATGCTCAGTTATCAGAATTTAGTAAAATCTAGTATATGACTGCATCAAATATAATGCTCAAAAATATAATAGAAAGACTATTTTTCATAAATGGATAATTAGCTAGTAATATTTTCACTATGGGTCGAATAGATATTATAGGGGCCATAACATTACTTCACCTCCTTAGAGGTGGGTACAAATGCTGTGACAGAAAATAATTAGTTTTTAATATCTCGCTATGGGACTAATTTGTCTACCCTCTAATCATTCTGTAGATATATCTTTACCTTGTCATATTGCATCACTCAATGTGCAATGTCTAAACTTATATCAAGTGAATGAAGGAAAGAATAAGTTACTCAATGGACTGTCTAAGGCAGACACAGATCTCATGTTCCGTTGACTTCAAAAGGGAAGAGTGCACTTTTCCTTTTCTTCAACAAAAGT
>BGPR01032288.1:604-17573 GCA_013235015.1 Araneus ventricosus | reverse complement strand
AACTGAAGGAACGTGTTAACTTCTCTTCAGTTGAATGAGTCAAATTCTTGCTATCTGCCTTTAAGGTCACTTTCAACTGAAGGAACGAGATTCAAGAAGAAACTTTTATTTTTTTACTGGAAACACACCCTAGCGCGTCCTCGTGTCACCTTTCTTTGTTCAATTCAGTGATTGTATTAGGGACAGGAAAATACTGTAGTCTCGCCATTTAAGTTTCAGTGAGGAAACAAGTGGATTCAAAAACCTTTTATATTTCTAAAATAAGATTTTTGCGGGTACAAGACTTTTAAATTGGATGATAGTGGAAGTGAAAGTGTCAAGATATTGATGCAAAAGTTATATTATTCTGGGCGCATTGTAACTGTAGTCAGGTGGTATATGTCTTATCTGCTTTCACAAAAAACTATTGGAGGAAAAGCTTAAAATTGTAGAAAATATTCTGAAAAATAAAAGTGCATTACGCCCTAAATTTATTGGATCTAAAGTAAAGCCCGTCAGAATTGAATTTCTAAAAATAAAAAAAAATGTTTTCCTATCTACCTAAGAAAATTAGAAGCAGTATTTTTTCCTTAAATTTTCTAACGATTATTATATTGATGATTCTTTACTACAAAAATTGTTGAAAATATGTATAAAAGAAAAATATTTTTTCTTATGAGTTCGCAATACTTTTCCTATATTTCTCGATATTGGGTTTCAATATTGAGCAATATTATGCAAAATGGTTCAACCTAGTTTTAATAATGTGCTATTTATTTCCCCAAAATTATAAATATTCTCAAAATTAAACCTAATTTCTTATTTGAGATTGAAATAAAATTTATGATTCCTACCGAAACATTCGATTATCTTGTACTCGACATTTGTTATGTATACGAACCTCGGTTACCTAGTCCGTCGCCTTGTCCACTGAGCCAACGAGACCTCGAACGTTGAAGATATATTGTGGTTTAATACGAAGCATCGTGCTTTTTAATTTAATTAATCTTTTGTAATTTTGAGTTGAGAATTTGATTTGAAGTCAAAGACAGAGAGAGAGCGATTTTTGCTAGTAACTAAGTTGTGCTAGTGGAATTAATTATGAAACTATGGTTCAAATAATACTTACTTTTAAAAACTTGGGACACAAAGAAAGTTATTAGTTTTCAACAAACATTGACTGTTTTAAGAATTTAATTTTGTTTATGAACATAAAAATTCAACATGAAGAAAACGGTGATGTATAGTTTTTTAAAGTGCGAGTTGCTCATCGTAACTGATAATTTGCTCGAACGGGATGCTTTTGGCTTGTTCTATATTTAGTAAAAGTTGGGATGGAGAATTTTTCAAAAGTAATACTTTTATAAAAACACATAGTTAGTTTTTTCAAATTTTCATTGACTTATTGAGTTAATAAAAAGAAGGACAGCCTAGGTGATTTTATTAAAAATCGTATGTTTTAAAACAGAGACAAAGAATCAAAACCAGATGTATTCAAACGTATTCAGGTCGTATGGTCACTAAGGATAAAAAAGCCCCTGAATAATAAAACGTTGTTTTTATTGTTAAATGTAGAATCTACAATATTGTCGTCACTATATTTATAAACGTTGTTAAACGTAGAATTTTCAATATTGTCACTACATTGATCAACGTTTCTGTAATATAGAATTTGCAATATTTTCACCACTACATTGATCATCTTTTTATATTATAGAATTTTCAACATTGTCACCACTACATTGATCAACGTTGTGGGAATATAAAATTTTGAATACTGTTTACACAGTGTTATACGGTATTCGGCTTTTTTATGAAAAATTGTTTCATTGTTTTTTTTTTGAAATATCATCTTAAATAACATGAATTATGATGCTAAAACTAATATATTTGTGCAAAAATTTTACGTTTACAAAACTTTTAAAAATTTAGATACAGCATTCGGTATTCCTCGGCAAACGCAATATTGTTCAATATTGCCCAAAATATTTTACAATTTTGTTGTACTACTGGGAAACTGCATCCATGGTTCTTACAAGAACTCGTTATTGAACGCTTATTAAGGGCTACACTTTCAGGCACTCGAGTCACCTCGTTCACTACCTCTCCTGGGCTTTTCTGTGGATTATGACAAAGATATCGAGTATCGAACAAAGATATGGGGCATTAATGACCTAAAGCGGAAGAGTACTAGTAAGAAATAGAGTACTGACTTTGTTAGATTGCAAGAAAATGCAACTACATCATTTTTCGGCTTTGCAAATATTTTTAATTATTTAAATCTTCGCCACCATAGTTTCGTTCATTTCTTGTGGCATCGTTGGCAACTTTTAAAATTTAAACGGTAATTTTTAACAGTTTGATTAAATATCTAAATTTTTCTTAATTATTTACTTAGTAATCAACTTAAATATTAATTGCCTTAACTTTTTATGTCTTTTCCCTTAAGGTTTCAAGTTCATTAAATTATAAATCAAATTAATTTAAAGGAATTATTTGCTCGCCATCTTGATCCGCGTATGAATTTTTGTGTGAAAGGGCTTTAGCGTCCCTGACTGGAGGGATTCCTTTGTGTGATTTGAATTGACTTTGGCTTGTCTGAATGAGAGAAGGCTGGTTACACCTGCCTTAAGATAGACTTCATATGCTTTTTTGATACTAATGTTCCCCATATAGAGGTATATTATATGAGGCAAAACATCTTCAATTTTCTCTCCTCATTTTGAAATCATTTCCGGAGAGATTTGCCTATTCCTTTTCTTTCTTAATAAAATCTTGAGATTGTAAACAAATTTTGTTGATAGCCTTGAATATTCCAGCATGTTATAGTTTAAGAGGATTGCTGTTTCTAAAAGCTACTTAATTATTAAATTAACTTCTTTGGAACGTTCCACGTAAGGAAAATTTATGCATGTGAGAGAGAAATTTTTTGACTTCCGTAATTTCCAAAGAAAGCAATCAAGCATAAAAAGTGATATACTGTTCGATAAAATACCCAAGAAAACTTTATTTGCAGTGGAAGTTTTCCTTCTCTATACTTTTCTAAACAGGGAATTGAATACTCCAAAGTACGCTCATAAGAATTTTTCCGACCATTATGTTGATTATTTAAGCAGACTTCCTAGAAAAAGTCATTTTTGAGTATTAATGGTATAGGTTTCCAATAAAAATACCTGGAAATATTGATTTTTCTATTCAGCAAGTAATAGATATTTGCATTTGGTTAGAATCTTTTATTGCAGTACCTTGATTCAACTCCTTTGTTCAGTATTTTATGGACCTTACACATTACATTTTATATATCACATGTAAAAGGAAAAAGTGTTATGTTGCAATTTTGTTTGAAATCAGTTATTTTATTTCCGTCAATGGGAAACTTTTTTTAGTTTATGCAAGCCTATCGAAAATAAGGGTCAGTCCCTTTTTTTATACAGAGCTTTTCTTTGTCAGAGGTATTGGCAGTATTGATTTGAGTGATACATGCTTTAAGAGGTCATATTCCGAAATTTTGAATACAAGTATCGCAAATTCTCAGAACGTGTTTCAGCATGCATCAAGTATATAATAAAAGTATTGCCAAACCTTCTATAGCTTGTCTCTGTCGATCTTGACAACAGCGGCTGTGACGCGGGCTTTCAAACTCGCGAAAGACATCAGTGCCGAACGATATCAATAACACGTTACCATAACGGCAGATTTGACCTTCAGCTGATAGAGATAAAGAATTGTAGTTTTCACCACGACAGACCACGAGTCAATTTTTTGGGGGTGCATGCACGTCCACGTGTACCAACCATCACATATTTGCAGTTACTAATGGCAGCATCTTTAAAGGCATGTTACAGTGGGATTGCTAAGAGCTCCATTACAGTCTTAATAGTCGGGTTACAAAATGATCGCAAGTAAACATCTGTGATGCTTGCATTCAAACTTGAATATTTTATTTCTTGTAATATTGTCATTGAAATAAATACAGCATATACTACTTGTTGAACAGAAAATATTTGAAGTCAGGGCATGCATTTTGGCTCATCTTACTAATATACTTTCATATCTAATTCTATTACTTCTTCATCTAATATACTTGCATATGTAATTCTATTACTTCCTCATCTAATATACTTGCATATCTAATTCTATTACTTCCTTATCTAATATACTTGCTTATCTAATTCTATTACTTCCTCATCTAATATACTTGCATATCTAATTCTATTAATTCCTCTATCTATTCCTTCCTTATCTAATATACTTGCATATCTAATTCTATTACTTCCTCATCTAATATACTTGCATATCTAATTCTATTAATTCCTCTATCTATTCCTTCCTTATCTAATATACTTGCATATCTAATTCTATTACTTCCTCATCTAATATACTTGCATATCTAATTCTATTACTTCCTTATCTAATAGCTTTCGTTTTCCATTAACCCTTCTTTGCATGATGGTGGAAATTTCCATCATAACATTGAATGCCCAAAAATTATATAAAAGAACAAGTTCACTTTAAGTTGATCGTGTCTGGATACCTTTTTAATGTCCATTGCATAAAAAATACATAGATGTCAAAAATAAGCAAGTGTCACTATCAGTAAAACGAGCTTGAAGTTGTCATTCCGCTGTTTGTTGTAGTTGCAATAAACATATGATTTCGTTTTTAATTTTGCTTTATTATATTTGAGTTTCTATTGCTAAAAAAGTGATGTGGATGAAAGGTTTGTAACACGTGTTTCTGTTATTTTTAGAGCAATTTCTGAAACAGTTTGCGTTTAATCTAACTTTGCATGATGATGGAAATTTCCATCATATTGTTTTTTGCTAAATTTATGCTATAAATATATACTAAGATATTTTTAACCATTTTTCCTTTAATTTTGAACATGAATTATATCACCTTGATTTATTTCACCAATAAAGAAAAAATCATGCAAAGAAGGGTCAAAGGTCTTAAGGTAAAGATAAAAAGAGAAAATTTCCTTTTATCTTACTCCAAACTATTTTTAAGAGAAGACTTTCCATGACGATATAAAAACATTCACTTTCCAGAATTTCAAAGTGTTTAAATTTGTATCGATTCTGAGATGGAAACGATACCTAGCATTCAAACATTGAATCCGGTGCTGAAGATTCGACCTGAATCACTTGCTGACGAAAGTAGCTTTTCCTGATGTAGGAAACTATTATCTATCCAATGCAATTGTCATCACGTGACATTTAGGTTTAACGAGAAATGCTTTGTTCCTTCTAACGCAAGAAACATTACAAATTTTCGTGCATTAGTTTTTGGTTAAAATACTGCTGATTTAAAATAAAAAAATCTTTACATAGATACCAATAAACAACTCTTACTAAGTAAAGTATTCTTTTTATATATACACATATTTTTAGAATTATACGCAACGGTTTCAACAGAATACAGACGTAGATAGAGCTCTGTCACAAAATGTTAACTTCATAAATTAATGAATTTTCATGTACATAACAGAACTTATAATGTTCGTCAAAACAAGAATATTTTCATTAATTGTTTTCCGGAATTTTTTTTTTCTGGAAAATTTCCTCATACCGGCTCTTTGAGAACGGGAAACAAATATTTCGTCAGCGGATTTCACATGTGATTATCGTTCGATTTAAATTAAATAAAACATATACCTTACTTATATGCGATAGATGGTGGAAGATTAATTCAGTTTACAGTAGTTTCTTGTATTCAGAGATTTTTCTTAAAAACTCAACAGACTTGATTTTGATTTTTGCACCGTTCTGCTTTGAAGCAGGGCAGATATCTTAAATTTAAACACTGGTTCGACGACAATGAATCCACCTATACCGGCAACCCCCTTATCCAACAAATATGCTGGAGAATGTTTGACCCCGAAGAATTAAACATTTACAACTACCGTGTATACTCGTATGTTAAACTTTCGGTGGGATGTCGTTCCTCTGCGCCGTAAGTAGTCTACTGGAGAATGTATTATAGTCAGTTCTGGATAATTCGAACTTGTTTCATTCGAAATTCTGGATAAATCGAACTTGTTTAATTCGAAATTCTGAATAATTCGAAATTTTTGCTAGGTCCCTAGAATTCTGTATTAAAATAATGTTAAAAATTGTGGATAATTCGAATTTTATTTTTTATAATTCGAATTTTTCGTACGATTGCCCTTAAAATATTAAGGTCAAAATTGTTCCTGAGACTTTTCTCAGCTAAGGTGCATTATTTATTTTAACGGTCTTTCTAAGGAAAAGAAAAGCGAGGGTTGGAATGTCACTATGTGGGGATTTCCGAGGATTTTTCTGTCCACCCTCTATTGTTACCCTCTACCCTCTCTACTGCATTGAATATTGATTAGTCATCCAAAACCTGTCTGCATTTTCCGAGAAAAGACTTGGCCACACCCCTTCGACAGGAGAATCCATTTCACTGTTGGTTGAAAGGATCGAAGCTTTTTTTATCCAGAAGTTCATTTCTTCTGTTTGAGGGAATATATGTAATTCGAATTTTTGGATATTTCGAACTTTTTCTCTGGCCCCTTCAACTTCGAATTATCCAAGTTTGACTGTATTTAAATTTAAAACTGTAAATACAAAAAGTCTCGAATTTCTATTTTCCTTTAACAAATAGATGGAGAAAAAAGTAATGCTCTTGCTTGTTATTATATCCAAAAGCTTGGGTGATAGAATTAAGAAATTCGAAAAGCAACGACATATGTATTTTGTAATGAATGGATAAATAATTATAACACTAGACCTCATTTTAAATTTATCTTTCAAGATAAATGGCTGAAACCACTGAATTTGAAAGGATAGGAAATAAAATTTTTAATTATTGCATTTTGATGTAATTAATATATCAGATTCGTTTGGATGTATTTTATTAAATAATATCTATAATATAAATACAGGCGGAGAGTGCATTAATTTAAAAACTATAATTTTAATAATAGTACTGAGATATTCTGTGCATCGCAAAGCATAAATCTTCAAAAACAATGAATTTTTATATGAGTTCAAATTATCAGTTTGATATTTTTATCCCAATACGGCATAAGAAAATGCATCAAGAGATGCCAAATGAATAGTGTAACTCGGTGAAGTTGTGAACTCTTGAAGTTGTCATTTTATTAAACTTCAGTTCGACCACATCAAACTTTAGAGAGTATCACTTCTTACTGAACTGATAACTAACACGTTAAATATAAAATAATTAAACTTTTAGTGTTCTCTGGCAACTAAACATTTCTGGGTCAGTCATTGAGATGAAGAAGCTTAACGACATTTTAAAGGATTTTTAGATTTAAATAATAAAGTATAAATTGCAAAAGTTCAAAATGCTGATGTAATCCTTGTTATTTTACTATCACAATCTCTCAGATGTTGATGATGGACGAAAGAGAACGTCTATTGCTACCGTCTGTTGATAATGACGTGAAAAATTTTGTTTGTGCTTCCTAGTTTTGATGGAAAATAAAATTGCAATATGGTTGGTTGACTTAATTTAACAGAACTTGAATGTTTATTAATAAAGAAAATTTAGAATACAGATGAATTGAGAAAGAACGTTATAGCTATAACGTGCTATCATCTTTGCATCAAGCTTGTTTTTCAAACTTACAGTAAGCTTGCATTGCAAGCGAGGGTGGCGATTCTGCATTGTTAGTTTGCCGCAAGTTCGCTTCAAGCTTGACGCGTCAAATTTGCCATGACAAGTCAAAATCAAACTTGCTGCAAACGTACGTGCTATCTGGGTAGATATTTGTTATCAGCTGTAAGATCCACATAAGATATGAATTGGTTCTTAGAAAAAACACTTGAGCACAGGATTTGGGCATGTTTTAAAAAAGTCCACTGCCACAAAAGAAGGCAGAAAAACCTTCTTTAAATTTTGAATCCTCTTATTTATACAAAAAACAATCGGATCCTGGGGTTAAAATCAGGGTATTTGTTCGCTTTTAAACTCTTAAGGAAAAATGCATAGTCAGGTAAGCACTTTCCTGTTCTAATATTAAACACTGATACCAAAGCAAAAGAAAAGATTCTGCTGTTCGTGCAATACTGTTGATGTTTAGCGATAATCGATTGCAGAGTTTCGCTTCTTCTGCTGAACATTTGTTCCATATCATTCTTTCTGTGCATCTTTAGGAACTTTTCTCTGGTAATGAATGCAGTAAGTTCGATAATATCCTTTAATGCTACTTTCTTATACTTTCTTTAATGCATTAATATTTTATGCAGTTTTTTAGTTGATTCTGTATCTCCAAGTATTTTCGATTCTTTCTTAGATTATTCATGGGGTTGTAATTATTAATAAATATAAAGTATTGCTGCAATACATAGAATGAGTAGTTAAAATCTGCAAAACTTAACAAAATGTCTCGATATTTTCCCAAAAATATATTTTATTTCATTTGCTACAATGCCTTAAGCACACTTGTCAAGGATCCAATGCTTCAACTTTGAATATATCATTACTTTTAAAGACAAATTACAGCCCAAGGGTTTTGCAAGGGACTCCAATAGCTTATTTCTTGTAAAAATTTAAAGCAAAGAGTAGCTATGTTTGATAGAAATTCTAGGTGGAAGCTAAGAAATCAGTTAAAAAGACTTTGAGGAAGCTGCTAAAGCCTTTTAAAAATGTTTTGCGAATTAAATTTTGTATATGGAAGTAAATTCGGGTTCGACACATTTTTAAAATATTGATTTAAAAAGATGTATTTCTGCGCATGTTATATAAGGAATTTGACGTTGTTTAATTTTAAATTAGTTATGACTAAAAGTCATAACACTCCTAATAGAAAATTATGAAAATAAAATTCCAAAATATTACTGCAAACGGAACATTCATAAATTTTCACTATAACTAGCTAACAGTATCTTATTTTTAAATGTTAGATTAATTTATTCCTATTAATTTTATCTTTAACAAGGAATCAAACTCCTAATAGAAAATTATGAAAATACAACTCCAAAATATTATGGCAAACAGAATATTCATAAAGTTTCCTTATAACTAACAAACAGTATCTTATTTTTACATGTTATATTAATTTATTCTGATTAATTTTATCATTAGCAAGGAATCAAATGAAAGAAGAAATCAGATCGAAAATGAATTGCAGATTTTCCCAAAAATGTTCGTACAGTTCTTAGAAATAATTATGAATCTTAAACATGAATATACAGTTAAGTTCATTGTTTGAAAGGAATAAAATGTAAGTGTGTAAACGAACTAGAGCTCTAGAAACTGTATGAAAACTAAGCGTTTCTTATTTTACGAGTTATTTGTTATGTTACTTGTTTCTCATATATTGTACAATACTATGATTAGATATAATTTAGTAATATGTTTTATTCCACAGAGCATGGTTTTAGGAAATTATTCTGATTGGTGAAGAAATCAGGTTTTCATAGAAGAGAACTACCAAATATATTTTTAATGTATATTGGTTTTAGCTTATATCCATCAAATCTGGCATGCTATCTTGCGATCGTATAATTTGAAAAAGATGTGTTTTAAATTGGATCCAGGCGCATTAAAAAAGACTCTCTGCGGAGCATTACTTCCTCTGCTATTTAAATTTGCAATATATTCATCATATTCAGTGTACTGTTTCAGAGACGGGGGATAAAATATTTATAAATTTGAAAATGTTTCGGACTTCTGTAACTGGGCTTTTTGCATTGAAAATTCTTTTTTTTTTTTTTTGAAAATCTATATTTCTCAGGTAAGGTCTATCGGTTTTTGTCTAACGATGGTCAAATTGTGCCATATAACAAAGGAGTGGACAATTATTATTTACGCGAAACAACTTATGACCAGTAGAAAGATTATGCATAGCAACCGTTGGAAAGCTGATAACTCGAAAAAATATGTTATCAATTTTCTGGCAAATCATATTAAGGAATAAAAAATTTATGCCTCAATATTTTCTTAAATAGTTTTACTTATCTAAAATTATTTGTTCATGACCCTTATAAATAAAATAATGTTTTCTTGATTATTCTAGATGTACCTTTAGGGTTTGCATGCACAAACAACACTGTTTAAATGCGGAGAAAAATAATACACTCTTATTATCGAATTTCCTGTAAAAAAATGTAATTACGCGTATAAGCCTTAATTTAATTGACATAAATATAGAATTCGTCTGGATTTCTCAGAAATATGCGCTTTACGACGTAAACAGTGAAATTTACAAAATATTTATTATATTACAAATTCTGGGAATCTCAAAGAAAGCACATACACAATAACAACCATCCTCTGATGTTAAATATACACATTCTGAATATATTTTTCATATTAATAAAAATAAAAAAAAGAAAATTATTTTCAAGAACGCCAAGAAACTTAAGAGCATTCTTTGAGATCTCTAAATTTGTGGAGATAAAATGAACCTAATAAATGTGCTTCTTCGTCGTGCGTAGGATAACGAATGAAAGACGTCCTATTCGTTTTGCGGATGAATTTCAAATAATATTATTGACTTAAAATACTTTAATTATTTAAATAAACAATAACAAAAACGCAAACTGTTCTGGGGCCGTTTTGAAAATACACTCACGTTAATTCAGCTTCAACTAATAAATAGTACTATAACTAGTTAAAAAATTTTGTTAAATATTATGCTGATTTGTAAGTAAAATTTATTTAAGCAAATATAATATGGTTGTTTAATTTTAATGCCATTTTTAACTTTGCACTGTTCACCACAAAATGCTAATCACGTTATTTTAGGTTATTATTATAATTGTTCCATTCTAGTTTATTTTAATTGAATTCGGTAAGGAAAATATTTTTTCATGGATTTAAACTAAGTCGGAGGAATAAATTCATATTAAACTTCTGAATATCTGTGAAGGATGAACGGCCTTCAAAATTTGCACATTGTAAATAATCCGTATTTTTCTTTTAACTTCTGACTGCTACAGCGGAAATAAGATCCCTTTCAGAAATTAATGTTTAATTTCGAGAAAAAAATATTAATAGTTTTCTACATAAATCTCAAGAGGTTTAAAATTCATACAATCTCCAACTGTTTCTTTCCTTTCTTGATATATTCATTCACATCTAGAAATTAATTTCTCATAGAATTCATTAATTTGACTATTTTTCAAAAATACTCGGAATTCAAACCGAAAAGTAAGAACCGATTTAAAGTAATATTAATATTTAACGGCATATTATAATCTTTATATCATGTCAATCTTTATAATTTTCCAATTAACAGTAAGATTGTAAATAATGTAAGGGTTTTCTATTCCAAAAATGTTCATTTTGTACCGTAAAACAGCATATTATTTACAGAACAATATTGAGGAAACAGTACAATGCATGGCAGAATTTAAATATTAGTAATAAATTTAATATTATTAAAGGTGTCACAATCTTTAATTCGTTTCTTGAAGTAAATAATACATTATGGATTTCACTGTATATTTTAAGTTCAAAAATAAAGAAACATCTTTACAAAAGTAGCTGCAATGTACACATCTCGGTATGTATTGTGTTCGAATTTGGAGTGTATAACTTTTTTTGAAATAAATAATAATAATAATAGAAACTTGGAGAATATAAGAAACTATATGAGAAAAGTAGCAACTAAAAAAATGTAAATGTTTAAGCATTTTTCTAAATTTTCGTAAATATATCATAACAGTATTGACAATTATAAATTGACTAAATTTAAAAATTGATTAAATTAATTAATGAAACATTAATAAAAATTCGCAGTATTATATATAAAGGCGCAAATGTAGCTATTTATAATATAATACAGATACAAATAATAGATATACTAAGCAAAAATTAAAATTAAATAAAAAGAAAGAAAAGTATAGATAATAAACAGCAGATTTAAACATAATAGATGACAATACATCTTTAAGCGTACAAACGCAACAGCCTCAAGTGATTGCATCAACAGAAGTTTAAAACGATAATATTTAAAACACATAAAAATTAATTTAGAAAGTAAAAAATGTTCAAAAAGGAAGAAATGAATTTCTTGTTGATGAGGCTGTCTTGAGGTTGTTGCGTTTGTACGCTTAAAGATGTATTGTCATCGTTTATGTCTTAATCTGCTGTTTATTATCTATAATTTTCTTTCTTTTTATTTAATTTAAATTTTGTTTAATATATCTATTATTTATAATAGTATTGACATTCATGAAGATCAGTGAATTATTATTATGCATTATCATCAGAAAATAGTGGTTTATTGCAGAATGTTGGGAGTACTGTTCCATCAAATCTTGTAGCTAATAATGTAAACTTAACAAGTCCCTTTTACTTTTCAGGTACTGCGAAATTTCAATTAGTAGCACTTTTGCTTCGGAAAAATTCATCAGCCCATAGTAGTAGATTTTCCCAGCGAAACATTAAAACTCAAAACATTGTCAGTTAATAAGCTACATAGTTGTTTCTTTCACTTTGAAAAATAAAATAACAAGATATCACAATTTATCATAGCTCATAATAACTCCGTTTATCCTTAGTTGGAAGACAACAATATTCCATTCCAATTCCAGTTTTCATTTTCATTTGGTTTTTAAAATCGGCAAAACTTCTGAAATGTAAGAGTTTGGTAATTAGAAAAATAAATTAATGAAGCGTTATTTAAAAAACAAACATGACAGATATGTCACAATAACATTTAAATCATTGATATCAACAAAAGGAAATGTCACAATTCAGTTATATTCCTATTTTTACAATTCTGAATAAATAAGCAGCAATGCTACTTTTATTATTTGAATTTAAAGGGAAAACTCCTAACTTGTAGATAAAACTATAACATATAAAGGAAATGAAAATCAATATAATTGCTTCTAAATATTTTATTAGCCTCAAATTACAGGATAAATTTTCAATTTTCAGATTTAGCAAATTCCATTTCTTTAAACCTTTACTTTAACCCATTATCTGAAGGCCGCGGTGGCCTAGTGGTAAGGTCTCGCTATGGGGCCGGATGATTCCAGGTACGAGACCCGATTCCACTGAATATCCGCCGTGTATGGGGCCTGTTTCACGCTAAATCACAAATCATGCGTAGTTGCCAAACGTCCTCCCGCTGGTGTGGCGTGGAAGTTTGGAGAGGGGGTGCCGTCTCGCATATTTACAAACCCTACCCTGATAGAACTGAGGTAGGAAATCGAACAATATGATTGGGTCACTTCGCCGAGAGCCGATGACGTCGTTCTTTGCTCTCGTATGGAAATTATAACAAAACAAGCCATTGAATGCGGACTTGGAATTAGTTTAGGTTTCTGTTGCTAGGACTACAACCTTAAAAATAACCCTTTGGCTTAAAAATATTACAACCCACGGAAGAATGTTTTCTGTGCTCAACTGTAGGAAAACAGAGAAAAGTAGGATGACTCTTGTTTTGTTATGATTGCCGTACGCTACGTGCGAGAGCTGAAAACGACGCCACTGCCCCTCGAACCAATGATATTGGCTGATTTCCTGCCTCAGTTCTATCAGGGTAGAGTTTGTAAATATGCTGCCGGCTCAGGCGTCTTCCCCGTCATCTGACCGTGGTTCAAACGTCCCAAAATAGCCCTCGTGTTGCTTCAAAACGGGACGTTAATATAACTGAACTAAACTTAACCCATTTTCTGCCATTCTCCCTTTTTTGCTATGTTTGTTTTCTTTTTATCTTAAGCTAAACAGTGCAATTTTTATCTTTGATTGTTGCATCTGAATGCTGAGCTTACTGCTACTAAAGGTGCAAATCCAATAAAAATAATTATTCTAGTTAAAAAGATAATTAATTTTAATTAAAAGCTAATTAATCAGTTTAATTAAAAAATCATAAATAGCATTTCTTTTCATTTTTCATTCATGTTATAATATTAGTGTAATTATTTTTGAAAAAGTGAAGTAATAGAGTTTTGGCGCATATTGGGTTAAGAAAGCGAGCAATATTTAGCATGCAATCGATTAAGTTATTTGGTTTCGATATTTTTATAATTTACTTAGCTCTCTGCATCCATTGTGTGCTTTAGAAAAATGGAACCATATTTATATTATAAATAAGAGAAGTAGTAGTACTTCTGGAAATTAGATTTTTGTACATTAAAAGAACGCTATCATTACTTCTTATTCGTCACTATCCTTTCCTAATTAAAAAGAAAGAATTCTTTTCATATTGAGAGCTATGTCGGCAGGAACATAAAGCCATTTATTATTAATGATTCAATTAGTGAAATGACTTAATTTTAGCTGTTGAGGAAGTGCTTAACAGCTAATTGTCAGTTTAAACAAACTTAAGCAAATCTATTGATCACAATTATTTACCTATTTCAAGCTAGGACATTATAGCTTTAGGAACTATTACAGAAAAGGGAATGAAAGACTTATGAAAACCCTATAAGTTTTTTTTAAGAAAAAAAAAATATCACACAATTACTTATTTCTTTCTCTTGTTTAAAAATAGTTTTGGTGAAGTGCTTTTAGAATATATCAACAAATAGTTAAATTAATTAGAAGCAATACTATTAATAATAAGCGAAGCCTGCATGTGTTGATTTTTTCCATCTGTTTAATCAAAATTAACATTAAATCTCAAAGGTCAAATTTCAGAGAATGTTATGGAGTGATTCAATTTCAATAGCGATAAAATAACTGTGATGAAATGCTGCGGTACCTATCTCATGTCACCTATCAGCATCTACAGAACAGAACGCCGTCTCTTACCCCCGTACCAGTGACCAAACCGGTCACTGAACGGTTTGATGGGCAAGACACGGGAATTTTATTTAAGAAAAAAAGAAAAAGAAGACAAACAAAAAGTAATAAATATTTACACTATGTACAGCACAGACATTTTCACTTTTACACTATTAGTTCCTAATAGTCTTCTTTTCTTTAAATGCTGTTTTACCTTTGTTTTTTGAAGGGAGGGGGGGGGGGAGGCCGGTAATTTGGAGCTTGTTGGATCATCTCGCTGGAAAGTGGAAGGCTATCTCTGTTTTCGCTTTTGAATTTGACAGTACTACGAATTTTATGCCTGGAAACGAGGTTATTGGCGACTCTTTTCAGCCATTCCTTTTCGAAGATTGGAACTGGCTTCATCGTATGCCAAGAAACTGTGTAAATACGCTCCTTGGCATAGTGAGGTGCCGTGCCAATTCCACCACAACTGCACTAATCGCTGTCAGACAGGTGAGGCCTTTTGAGGAAGGCAGGGAAAGGGCCATGTTGAGAGAAGAAGATAACATCCTGTCTAATCCAGTTAGTGTGATGGAGATTAACTGAGGGCATGATGTTATAGATTTCCCTACCTGTATCCCCATTCTTCCATGAAGTTTTCCACTGCTTAGAAAAAACGTGGCCAAACTTTAACGGTAGGTCAGGTGTAGAGAGACAAGGCATTTTCGCAATAGAGCATGGGTCGGGAATGCAGAGGGAATCCTACAGAGGCTCTTTGTTAGAGAATTAAGTAAAAGAAAAGGATAGACCATATGAAATGTACAACCCAGATTGAATGGAATACGAATTTACGATAGCACAAGAACCCAGTTTCATGAATAACAGCGTATATCATATCAGATACCAAGGCCTTTGAACACATACTTATTCTACTCCAACACTCCCGAGCCCTCTCATACCGAGCGAGGCGGTCTGAAAAATTTCCCTCAACAGCGAGGAAGGCCGGTCTGGGGCGGCTGGCGTCTTTTGAGGGAGGTGAGGTTCTACAATCGCTTAGGAGATAAGCGCGGTAGGGGGTCCAATTATCCTTGCCAACCGCAGCCCATTTCCGTGCGGCTTAAGGGAAGGTTACAGCAAGGGATGGAGTGGTGAGTAAATGTCAACCCAGGTTGGGCGAGTCCAGTTCATGTCCTTCCTACCAAAAACTCCTGGTTTTAAAGGGGCTCGAAGAAAAAAGTCGCCTCGGGATTAAAGAGTTAGGTATTCCAAAGGTTTGCTGTTAGCACTGCGTCCTACTTGCCGTTATCGTATTTGCCATACCGCGTACGACTGCCATTGTTGCAACTCTTCACCTCACAAGTATGTCTTCTGTAGGGAAAATTTTAATAATTGCCATAGTTTGATTTCTGATTCATTTTGAAATCCTTCAGTTCTTTTGCTGAACACTCTGCGGCAAATTAAAATCCGCGTATTCAGATTTAATCGAGTAGTCCAAAGTTTTCTTCATTTTCATGTATTAAAATATTTGTATTATAACTTAACTCGGAAGGTTAATATTTCGTTTAATCAATGATTGCACTACACCTTCATTCATTAAAAATCTGTAAACAATTATTTTAATATCCACACCACTCTGCCAGATTTCATTCATTATTTTTTTATCATTACAGCAAGCATAATTAAAATATCTCCGGCGGTGTTAGTTCAATGTCAATACAAAATAATTCGATGAACTCATTTAAATATATCTCAGCTATTGCCTGATTTTTTTTGCAAAACATGTAAGAAAAAGTACTCGGTTTTGTCTTAAAATAATGTCCGTAAATTTTTAATGTTACATCGAAACATTTAGAGATTTGATAGTCAAATATACAAATTTAAACTTCCACCAAAGACAGCAGTTTATAAACCGCATTCGAAGCAATTCGGAGATAAAAACACATTGTAGTAAATGATTTAAAATAGTGTGTTTTATGTATAAAACACAACGGTACAAAATGTGCAAATATATGAAAATAGGACTTCTAACCAAAATTTGCAATATTTCGGGTGCTCTTACTAATTTATCCAATTACATAAGTAATAATATAGTGGATCCTAATTGTATGCAATTAAAAACAGATCGAAATAAATGTCGGGATGATGAAACCGTCGGTTATGAAAAAAGATCTAAATAATGAGTACTCCTCTGTCAGCTAATCATGGGCAGTCTCTTCTAATTACTAATAATCGCCATACTAGAGTAAATATTAATATTTGGCATTCAAGATTTGGATCCAAATTGTATGGAATTAAAAAGAGATCGAAATAAATGTCGGGAAGATGAAGT
>BGPR01032286.1:0-17577 GCA_013235015.1 Araneus ventricosus | reverse complement strand
CCATTTTTGTAAAACACACTTTTGGGAAAATCAGTTTCAAGATTTAAGTCATTTTCCTAGATGCAAATCAGCAAACCAAGTTTAATTAACCGTTTTCTTATGAAAGTACAGATTCAGTACAAATGGTATTCCTCACTTTGTTTAGGATCTTCTCCAAAGAGGGCATTTTGTCAGAGAATTAAAAAAAAGAAAAGGATACACTAGATAAAATGTATAACTCATACTGAATGGAGTACAAATTTATAACAGCAAAACAATCCAGCTGCATGAATGACAACATTACAAACCGTATCCAGGATGACAGATACGATACTGGTAAGTAGAGTGCAGTAGCAACAACAAACCTTTGGACTACTTATGATATGTCGGAGGAGAATGAATAAGTATTCACAGTACTTGCCGTCTGAGACGATATACGGTTTCCATGTTGTTATTTATGGAAATGGCTTCTTTTGCAAATGTAAATTGGTATTCCATTCTCTTTGAATCACACATTTTGTCTAGTGTATTCTTTTTTTACTTACTTAATTCACTGACAAAATGCCTACCGCAGCGAATCCCCTTTGCATTTCCGAATCCCTTCCCATCTTCTATTAAAAAAATGACTTGTTTCTGTGTGCTTGACCTTACAGGGGCGTAATGACCAGGGGGTATCGATAGTCCAGGCTCCAGTTTTAGGGAACGCCATGTATTCAAAATTACACCGCGTTAAAGAAAAATTTGATTAGGGCGCAAAAAAATAATACTATGCCCCATGCTACAATAATGCTTGCTAAGCCACTGATGACGACTGGGGAGGAGAAGAATCATATTATTTCCTGGGCGTCACTTATCCTCTCTACGCGAGTGGCCATGGTGACAAAAAGTTTCTTTTTTTGTCACCGTTTAATAATCAAATACGATAAGGGGATGAGAAAAAAAATATGGCCCGAAGGTATGTGGAAGGGCAAGCCAAGAGGGAAGCATGTCCAACTTTTACAGTTCATAAATTCCGGAAGAGAACAAACAAATAATGGTATTTCGCGGAAAAGTAACAACAGTTTTCTGCAAACATCCTTGCTTTTAAAGTTTCATTCAGAAGTTATAGTTTTTTTAATGTTGGCTCATACGAAATTACCTTATAACATAATGCTCCTAAAACAGGGTGTGAGAATCAAATAAATTTATGAAAAGCAGTGGGCTTTCAAAAGCAGAAGAAAAATGCGATTTTAAGAGAAACAAAAATTATAGGAAACCAATTTAAAGAAAATAATATCTGGTATATGACAGTACGTTTCGGGAGACGTCAGCACAGGTGTAACACTTCACTTTAACTAGAGAGTGACTACTCTCTTCTTGACTTTTCATATATTTCCACACTATTCAGCGTTTCCTGTTGAATTTCGTCCTATAGTGAAAAGAATCGTGAATGCAATTTGAACCTCTTTCTCGTAGCCGAGTGTTTTCCAACCTTTATTTCCTCCCGTACACCTTAATAAGTCTTTTTAATTCTGTGTACCCTCTACAGTCATACCCCAACCATTTTTATTAATAATTTTAAGGGCTTTGAATAATTAGTTAGATTAGTCTAGTTTTATTAATGTCCCGTTTTAAAGGGCTTCTTTGGGACGGACCGCGTAATTTTGAACTGCGGTCGGATGTTGAGGACGACACCTAAACTGACATCCCCCTCTCCAAACTTCCACACCAGCGGTAGGACGTTTGAACCCCTACGCATGATTTAACTGCAACAAACCTGGAACCCTCTAAACCCCAAAGTCGAGACGATACCACTACATTAGCGAGGCCTAGAATAATAAAAGCAGGAAACTATTTTTGATTTTACGTTTTATTTTATTATAGTATTAGTCCCATGTCTTAACATATAAAAGCATTATCGAAATAATTTCGAACTAACTTAAGATGAAAGCTAACAATGACTTATCATGATAGTCAACTATTCAAATTATAGACAAATGCCTTCCGCTGATGGTGCATATAGTAGATAGATAATGAAGAAGAAATTATTTAGCTCTTTAACATTATTAATTATAATATAACATACTTTGGGAAAATTGCCTTATTAATGATATTGCTTAGTTATAAAAGTATAATAAGTACATATATTTTCTTTAATTTATCAAACCTTGTCTTTTTTCTTTTGTACTAGATCTTGGTTTGTGTCGTGTAACAAAGATTCACATGACTCACAGTTTTCAAAACTTAACCACCGTGTTTGCGATTTTTTAAACATTTGTATGCGAATTGACAACATTCATCTAATTTAAATAATTTTTATATCAACAAGAGATTGTTTAGTTTAGGTATATTAACGTCCCGTTTTGAAGCAACACGAGGGCTATTTTGGGACGGACCTCGTAATTTTGAACCTCGGTCAGATGACGAGGACGACACCTGAGCTGGCACCCCCCTCTCCAAACTTCCACGCCACACCAACGGGAGGACGTTTGGCCACTACGTATGATTTAACGTGCAACAGGCCCCATACACGGCGGATCTTCAGTAGAATCTGGTTTCGAACCTGGAGCCCTCCGGCCCCAAAGCCGAGACCTTACCACTAGGCCACCGCGGCCAAGAGATTGTTTATGAAAAGTATAAAAGATTCTGTTCCATGTAGCTTCAAAAGAATTTTTTTTATAAACTTGAGAATTTAAAGGTGCTAACGGAAAAATTAAGTGACGTGACTCGAAAGTTCAAACTACTAATAAATACAAATGCATTATTATACAATATATAACAAAAATATATAGCAACGTGTATAAGGCATCATCTAAAGCAATTTTGAGTGAACAGATGTTTGTCTAAAATAAGAATATAGAGGTCATTTCTTTCGGTTTAATTTTTTTTTTTTGTTTATCGAAAAATACAAGCACAAAAATACCAGTTTGTTAACAGGCTTAAGTTTACATTTTTTTTCTAATGATCAGTTTCAGGTTTTGTGAAATTAACAAAAAGAAAAGTAAAAAAAAAAAAGAAAGAAAACCTCCTTTTGAAACGATTATAGAAATTTACATGATTTATCAAACTAAAAGCCAAGAGAAGAACTAGGGGGGTGGGGGAATAAATAACGACAAACGGATAAAATAGCTTATTGGAAATATTTGCTTTAAAAAAATGATGGGAGGCTGTCTTTTTTAAACAGCCACTGATGTTAAAGGCGTAGGACTACTTTACTCGCGTGACTCTTTTCCGATTTTCAAAAAATTTTTTTGTAACTTCTGTTGTTACCCTTTATCTCTAAAATAAGACATTCGTTATGTTTTTAGCCTGGAGATATAGAGGATCTCCCATACAACGTTTTTTGTGGCGTTTTGGCGTGTGAATCAAATTCCTCCCTGAGACACCAATGGGAGGAACGTATACCTACGTTAAAATTAATGCTGAAGTTTGTACTTCTGGGTGAATATTGGGAGAGGGGAGAAGGCGCATTTATAAAATGTCATTTTGAAGAATCCTCTCTTTACATTCAAAAGAAGCCGTGATAATGGAAAGAAGCTATTAATCCCCCCGCCCCCAAGAAGACCATGCCAATTAACTTTCCTGTGGGGCTCAAACGGTCAGAGTATCCTTCACAGGCCAATAATGAATAGATGTCTGACCCCTACATGTCTGAACAAAATGGGGAGTGGGCAGGGAATATTATTGCTGAAGATTGTCCTTCTCAAGGACGTGACTCACGTTAGTTTCTAATCTTTATTGTGGTCTCAGACTATTGCTTGCTACTACATGAATCGTGAACTTGTAGCTTCCCATTCTGATTTTAGAGGTCGAGGTCGACCTTGCATCTTTTGCTATTTTTGATGTTCAACGGAAAAATCTGTAATTTCTACAGAAAATAACTACCCAGAGGTGTAGTTGAAATTTATTGTCCAAACCCTAGTAGTGTCAGGTAATATCTTAGGTAGATTGAAAAGAACATGCTCCTTCGCAAGGTAAGTTAATGTTAAATCACGTAATTTTTAATTGCAACCATTCTTTCAGGTTTTTTTTGAAATGAGGAGTTGATTCGTAAAATGTTAAACTGGCTGATAAGGCTTTTTGAACCACGTGTTCGAGAAATCTGAATTCGGAAAGCTTCAAGATTAAGATCGCTATTTTTGATCAATGAAAATGGCCTTTTTACGAAAATCTACTGATATATAAATTGGCTTAAAAAACACACGCGATTTGCTTTTTATCCTTTTTCATTGTCTTTCTCTATTTTTCTCTTTTGATTTCATAATTGCGCAAGTTTATTCATTTGCTTACATGTAAAGATTCCAGCAATTTTGCATTTATTTGCATATATAGGCTAGGGGTGGAGAACCCGTGGCCTTCTTGAGTTTCTGATTCGGCCTTACCAGTTATTTACAATTTGCATTGAATTAATATACTCAGGGCCGGCACGAGGGAGTCTCGAAAGGAGCCACAAGGCCTCGCGTTTCTAGCTGATTTGCAAAATGAAAATTGATTGCATTCATTTTTTTAATGAAATCGAAATTTGTTCCAGTTTTGCCTTCCAGGATCACAATTAGAATTATTACAATATTTATTTAAAAATAATATATTTGAATTGTATCCAAATTCTGTAACTGTTGGGAAAAATTATATAGATCTTACCGATTACCGTCGCATCCGCAGAAGGATCTTTCTGCAGATCTTTCGCGGACTAAATTATATTTTATGGGTTGATGAAACAATTATTTTTTGATTTATTAATATTTGTTATGTGATTTATTAAAGATTTTTTGTGTGATTGAAATGCTAACTTTCTAAAATTAATTTAAATATTTATCATTTTTATGTATTTTTCCTTAAGTCTTTAGAATACCGAATTATGCGATGTAATGAATAGTAAAATGCAACAAATCATTTCGTTGTGTGAGATTTGTTTCAAGGCCTCGTAAGTCAACTTTGCACCATGCCCCACGTTTGTTCGGGCTGTCCCTGAATATACTTGTGTGTAATATGATGATAATTACAAAAAAAATTGAGCTTTAAGATTCTGTCCGTGCGGCCTTCTGCCTAACTGCCGAAATTCACGTGGTCTTTCAATGCAAAAAGTGGCCCCAACCTTGGTATAGACTTAAAAGTGATTCTGCCATATGTTTCGTTTAACTACTTTAAACTTTTTATAAATATGACTCCTGATCAATTTTACGAACAGTAAATAATTTATATCTTCTTCATTCTTAAATGAAATTATATTTTTACGTTAAGGTTATTCCTGGGCTATAAGGCTATATTCTACCGTAATCTTATTACATTAAAGATTACTCTTACCGTAAAATTAATCCTATTCTTCTTTAATGAGAAATTTTGATATCGAGAATTTGATATTGTTATTCATTTCTTACGACTATTATTATTTATTTCACACAAATTTCCCATTTGAATTTTTAAAATCAATTTCTCTTTCTTTAAAATACTACATGTAGGATAAGCATGTGCTTTTCTTACCTCTGTATTGAGATTAATAAATTACTTTTGAGCATCATCAGTCACTTTTTATTAAATTAAACAAAAGCTTTTGTTTTTAGTCAGTGAAAGTTTATGTTGACTATATGAAGTAAGTGACGCGTGGTCACTGCACTAGTGAATGATGTGATAAGTGTTTCTATGGGTGCCAAGTTCATAAAAAGAATTCTATGAATTTTTAAGCAATATTAGCCTTAATTTTTTCCTACTCATGTTTAAACAGAAATTCTAATCAGATATGTCAAATACTTTTAAGTGCTTTAGAATTATATTCTGCACTATTTAATTAAACGTAATGATCCACTGCGGAGATTTTCCCGCCGTTTCAACTTGAGTTGTCACTGTAGTGTGGTAAAGACATTCTTCCACTATTGGCGTTATATACGTGGTAAAAAAAATCACAATGCATGCAATTTATTTTTTTAATTGCAGTATACATGTATTTTATTGATTGTTGCCCTTTTGATTGCCTTCATATTTGAGTGATTTTCTTTCATTTTCACATGCACATGTAGACACACCAGCGATGATTGCTTTTAACGGAGCATCAATCATCTCAGTTTAACCTAGTTAATTAATATTACCTGGGATTAAGAGTAATATTAGCGCTGAAAGGGAAATTATTAGTAATTAAGTCCAATTAGATGTCTCATTTATTCGTCTCCATTCACTTCATTCTTTCACCCTTCCATTCTCACATGCATACAACAAGATATGGAAAAAAATAATAATAATGAAAATGAAAAATAAAAAAATAAATGAAAACTTGGAAAGAAATGAGTTTGGTTAGTAATTGGGGTAACCCGTTACCTGCTTTTGGCACTGGTGTTAGTGACTTCCGTTCTTCGTCACATCTGGACTGGTTTTTTGGCTTAGGTCCGGAGAGGGGATTAGTCTTCCACGTAAGTCCTGAAAAGGGCTAGCTGGCTTTCTTCTTTGTATGGTGCATCTTCACGAGTGTGGTAGTCAGCATGCTTGTTTATCCCTTTGGGTACATTTGACGAGTGAGACTCGTCATCTGCTTACTTGGGCGAAGTTACGGTGGACGAGTCTAACTCGTCATCTGAATTTAAGAAGAATTATTGGCACAAGTGGTTCTGCCAAATTATAATAACCGTGGGCGTCCTTCAAGTAGCGATGCGCCATATCGTTTGCAAGCGAAAAATTGGGCACATTTTCTTGAGAATATTCCGGCAAAAGAATTAAAGAAACACCCTACAAAACGGTGACGCGTATGTTATAAACATAAAATAAGAAAAGTAACCACTTGGCAATGCAAACAATGCCAGGTACCTTTGCATTTACAGACATGTTTTGAAAAATACCACACGGTACAAAATTATTAGACTTTAAGTTGGTTCTTGTTCTATATAAATATTTATGCTTTGTTTCATTTATATATTTATTTATAATTTGTAACTAAAATGCTGTTTCAAAAATATGTTTATATCACCAATATAAGTATATTCCAAATAAAATGAATTACTTTTACATATTAATCCATATAGCGACAAATTGTCCATGGGCGCCGTTTCTTTCGGGGGTGGCTGGGATCGTACGTTGGAATTTCTTCAATCGCTGGGTTTTTATTGTTTTCTATCTATATAGATAATTCTCTTACGTGGCGACAAAAAAGGGTCGAATTTCTTAATCACCGTTTGGGAACAGCTCGCAAGTTTGTTTTGTTTACATTAGATTCGACGAATTTAGCATGATTTGGTCCGGGACGACTAAATTTTTCAAAATGAGTTAAAGTCCTTCAGATTCAATTATAAATCGAAATCGTCGAAAAAGAGAACTGTTGAACAGCTGAAATTGTTGAGGAATCTTTCCTAAGACGATCCAATCTGAATGTACAAAATAGAGTCAAGCGTTTTTGTGTACGGAACGAAGTTTCCGAGCTATAGGAACATAGTTGACTTTGACAGGACTCTGTTCTTTTATCCATGCAGCGAAGATTTTTTGATCATTATTTCAGTGAAAATAAAAGCATGTTTAAAATTTTGGTGTCAAAAGCAAGAATTTTAGAATTTTTCTTAAATTTTGAAAAAAGGCCGTTTTGTTAATGTTATAAAGGTAAAAGTAAATAATTATTATGGGTTATAAATTTGAATAGTGAATCTGAACATATTTAGAGCCATTTGTCACTTTAAAGTGTCCTTTATTTAAGCAAAAAAGTTTGTGAAATGGGTTAAGTCATCTTTCGAAAACTTAAATTTTCTGAGGTTTTAGCACATAAATATCTACCCAGCGAGAAAAGTTATATCTTTCTTGGCTAAATAATTACTGCAGAGAGTATGCATACACGTGACGAAGCTTTTCTGAGGAACAATTCATTGAGAAGTGCGGATATTTATAAGTTTGTTGGAATGGAGTCAGGGCTAATGAAACTGTTGAAAAAACACTCAATTGTGTGTACCAAGAACTTTTAAGTGCCTGATTTCTGATTGATGAAAATAATTTTTATTTGTAAACATCTTATCATACATTTTAGCATTGAAAAATTTTTTTAAACATTTACATACATGTGGTATAAAGGTAAAATTTTAATTTTATAATTTGATTATTTAGTTTTTAGTAATTAAAAGTTTAGTTCTAGTTTTTCTAAAAGAATTTAGTTAGAACTTCCTGCTATTCAAATAATTTAAATTTATTTTGAGTAATGAATGCATTTATAATACACACAGCGTACACAGATGTACAGCGAGAGAGCGAAGCGAGCTGGGATCGCGTAGTGATCCCAAAAGAATCACAACGTGATTCTTGGGGGTTGACGAGCGGAGCGAGTAGGGGGAGTAACCCCCTAGTTTTGTTGAGAAAGTTTATTGCCAGTATTTTAAAATGCTCTTTAATAGTTTTGAGTTTAATGTCTTTGGCTATATACCTATTACGAATGGACCATGGTGAGTTTGTGATTTGCCGGTCTATGATATTTTGAGCTGATTCTAGTTTTTTTATATGACTTTTGGCGGCCGCACCCCACACTGGGGAGGCGTAACTCATAACTGGATGTACGAGTAATTTATACAGGAGTAGCTTGTTGCTGAGAGAAAAATTTGACTTTCTGCCTATGAGTGGATAGAGAATGGCTTTTATGGCATTGACTTTTTGTCTGTTGTTATCAATGTGTTTTTAGAAAGTCAGTCTTTTATCGAGGTTAATCCCCAGATACTCGGTGCTTTCGCTCCATGGAATTGCTCTGCGGTAAAGTTTCAGGTAATCGGGATTGTTTCAACGCCGTGAAAAATACACAGCTTGGCATTTGTCAGTTTTGATTTTTATTTTCCAACTTATCATCCACTTACCCAGCAGGTCCAGGTGGCTGTTTAGGTCTTTCGTGATATTATTGGACGCACCGGTGCTCATGATGGTAGTATCAACGGCGAACAGACATAATCGGGTTTAGCAGTTCCTGGGGCTGTGGGAATGTCATTAATGTAGATGTTGAACATCTTGGGTCCAACCTTGGATCCTTGAACTACTTCAGCAGCTATTGCACGTTCGGAGGAGAGATTACTCCCTACTCGAACGGCAAAGCGCCTTCCTCGTAGATAGGTAGCCATGAGCCTTATTATACTACCCGGGATCCGCAGTAAAATCAGTTTGTAAAGCAGGCCAGTAAAGACATGTAGAAAGACTTAAGCATACAAAAATTTTGAAATTTAAAAATGTCATTTACACAATGATTGATTCTCAGAATTGCGTAATATGTCCTCGGTTTCTAGTTCTTTTTTAACGATTATTTATTTATTGGTTTATTCTCTGAAATTTCTGATACAAATGCAAAATGAATTGCAAATATAGATATATCTAAAAATTTCTGACTCCTATTTTCACTCATATAGTCATTAAATACTCTTCTGGTATTAATTTGCTTCCTTATGCATTCTTTGGTAAACTGCAGAATACGTTGAATGTGAAATTAGTTCTATAGAAGATTATTCGATAAAAAAAATACTGAAAAATTTGGAAACTTATGCCCCCCCCCCTCTTCTTTTTCATAGTGGGAATAGGGTATTTTGTAAGTGTATTACATTAACTTTACAATTAACGAATTTTTTCCTGTTTTTTAAAAAACAAAACAAGATGTAAAAATATGTAAATGAGTGTAAAAAATGTAGGGAAAATAATATAAAATTTAATTTTAAACTTAATTTTAGGGAATAATACAGTAAATGAATTACTCAATTATTGACTTATCCATTCATTAGGGCAACCAGTTTAAAACGGCAGCACCACCGAAACGGCCCTTTACCTATCTGAAAAAAACCTTTTAAAATGCGTTATCATTTTTTTAAAATTCGTAGTTGAAACATTATTAAGTTGTTTTTTTTAAATTAATTTTTGAAAACTGTCCAAGAATTCTCGGACACCCTGTATTATTTGGAAAAGAATTCCCGTGACTTAGGAGCTTCGAAATAAATCGTGCATGTTTCCTCTTTTGAATAAAATCCAAAAATAACCCCCGAGTTGTTTCAAAAGGGGTCGTTAAAATAACCGAACTCTTTTGAATTAAAAAAAAAAATGTGTAATTTTTGAAAACACACTTTCTTATTTGTGCAATTGAACATTTGTGACCACATTTTTCTCTCCAACGAGTGAGAGTCAAAATTATTTTAATATCGGTAAATGAACTTTATTAATTTTGTTTAAAATATTCATCTACACCAGGGATTCCCAATAATTTCCCCCTCACATACCGCTTGATTATTCTTTTTGCTATCGTGTACCCTTTACTGTTATATCCACAACATCCCCAACCATCCGTCTATGCAAAGAAGTTTTTATCAATAATGTTAAGTAAGGGCTTAGGTTAGCATACGAGTCAAATGACTCGAATTAATAACATTGTAGAACTTATTTTTGATTTTACATCTTATTCCATTAGTTCAACGCCAAAGAAAATGAAACCAGCTTTGGAAGATTTGCGTTTTAAGTTATAACGATAGCTAAAAATTACAGTTCGCAATAATCAACTATTCAAGTGGTGTAGTTATAAGATAACAAGTATTCACTTGTAGAAACAAAATTCTGTGACTTTTTAATCTCTTAAATTTTCTTGTTTCTGCCATTACTATTTTGATTTCGCGTACCACCAGAGGTACGCGCACCACAGGTTGAGAACCTCTTATCTACACTGACAACTTTAAAACCACTGTTAGTCTCATATGATGACCAGATGCAAAACAAACATATAGTAACATGTGTTTATAGCTTAACCTTTTTGTCTAACAGGAGTCGTATAAAGACATTATTTTTCTATTTTCTCTTCAGAAAAAGAAAATTCCTACCAAAATTATGCAAAATAAGCATAAATCTAATAAAATGAACACCAGTTTAGAAGTAAGCAGTAGGAATACCTGGACAAGAAATTGAAGTTACACCATTTATATTGATTTCCGGATTATGATAATACTTGGAAGCTTCTTGAATACTTTTGGGAACAGAAAATGATAACTTTCCCCATGAATTCTTTTATCATTCCTTCTGGAAAACTCTTCGGTCCTAACTACTACTTTTCCATTGCGTTGACGTCACATGAGCAGGTCAAGGCAGATATTCACTTTTTCCATTAGAATATGTACCACTAATAATAACAGGGATGAGATCTTCCGCTTTTTGGCGAACTTCCGCTCTTTTGTTATTTTCGAAAAATTCCGGTTTTTTCTTCTTTTTTTTTAACCCAAAATTCCGATTTTTTTTCCTTTTTTTCGGATTTCCGATTTTTTTTCCCCTGCAAAAATTTGCTTTTTCTTTCAAAAATTCCTCTTTTACACAAAGAAAAGAAACCTTCCTATCTTCCGTTTTCGAAAGAAAATTCTGGGAAAATATATTCAACAGTGCGGCTTAACTCCACCGGCTAGAAACGAGCTGATTCATCTTCTACTGACGAATCAACATTATATCAGCAAGCTCTACTACAAGGATGAACATTCCAACATTCAGTGCCATTCAAAGTATTAAGTAAAACCTTTTTGCATAAAACAAAACCTCTGTGGCATATTTTGCAAAAAAAAAAAAAAAAAAAAGATTTTTTTGCATGAACATGTTGAAAAAAAATCAGTTGAAAACTTAAGGTCATCTTGTAGGGCATACCAAGATGAAGAAATAAAAAACGGAACAAAAACAAATAAATAAACTACATAAAAAAGAAAAACTCCTGTCAAAAGAGACAGCTAAAAAGTTGTGCAGAGAATAAGATAAAAAAAAATCTTCTCAAAATAAAGAATAAAACGGATGATTTGCTTAGGCATTCTAGAGGAAATGTTGTCCCGATAGCTATGCCAGTAATTAAACAGAGAGATACTAATGAATACTGTGCAAAAAACTTTAGCCTTTATTGAAGAAAAATCTGTTAAAGGTAGGAGCCCTCCAAAACAAGGGGTGAAGCTTGTTAATGGAGATCTGTTACCAACAAAAGCCACACAAATAGAAAAAAAAAACGAAAGAAAACCACTTCTTTAACATTTAAGGAAATGTTTCAAAGGGTTTCAAATAGCAATAATGCTAAATGAATCTGTCATTGTAACTGTACAAATTCTCAAACCCCTCTCACATTATAAGGTGCAAAATCATTGTGCTGTTACTTTTGCAAAAAGGTATAAAAATAAAAGAAATAAAACAGAATTCAGTATATGATACATTATTATAATTTATAAAGAGCTAATACACTTTACATAATTGCACGAAGCAAAAGAAATTATTTGTCCTTATTCTTATTTATTTTTTAGGCTAACTTTTATCAAAAGGCTATTAAACATAATTCTTCTCAGACTTCTGTGTGTGAATGTTGCATCTCAGTGATGTACATTTGGTAAATATGTTTTAATGTCTAATTTTGTATTTGAAGATATCCCTGATGAGAGAGAGAGATGTGTTAATCTTGTTTGCTAACTTTTAATGTGAATGATGTAATAATAATTTAATATTATTTTTCTTATTTATATGTACTGAATTGTAAATAATTAAGTTATTAATTATTATAGTGTAATATTTTCATTATGTTTTGATGTTTTACTTCTTTCGTGTATAAATTATGGTACAAATTTTTTTGCTCGCGTATAATTTCAGTCAATTCAAATTCAATTATTTTAGCAATTTTAGTTTGATTGTAAGTACGCTAAAGAATAGAAATATATGATAAGGGAAGCAGTCAGTCGATTAAAGCACCACTGATAGCCTCAATTGCACTTTTATATTATATACTTTAATTATTATATGTTTACATAGAATAATAAAAGCTATTTTATGTATAAATGTTGTTGGGACGTAACTTGTTTCAATAATTAAAAATTAAAAGCCTAATCTCTTTCGACAAAACGTTAAAAAAATATGTTTAGCCACTTGCGTGTAAATTAATACACAAAATTCATAACAAATAGAAGGATGTTCTTGAATTTTCTATGACAGCACACATAATGGCGATAGTGAAAAATTTCGAATAAATCAAATTATAATTACAGTAATTGAAAACGTATTATTAAGCTTAAATAATTATTTTAACATAATCATTGTTCTGCTTGTTTTTAGACATTTCAATGTCAAGAGCAGATTAAATTTGTCAGGAGAGCCTCTGAGAGAATTTCGCATGCTTAAATGTGCATTTCTACTTGTTAGAAGCTACGCTTTAGTTAATGTGACTTCTCATCGCTTTCATCATTATATGTCATCTTACAAAATTCTAATTTCACCTTTGCAGTAACATTTTGTTGCTGATATTGGAACGTCCCAAACCAAACCCCTTTCAAAGTCAAATTATTGCACATCAATCATACCAGGATATCTGCACCAAATAGAAACACCTTTTATGTGCTGTTGCTTTTTTAAATTAAGAGAAAGTTTAAATTTCGTAAGAACATAAAAAAAAATCTAAATAAAAAATAGTTAACTTTTATTTTAAGCATCAAAAATTCTATAACGGGTTTAGTAACACATATAAAGTAATAGCTCAAAACTATTGAAATTCTAATTTATCATGAGACCCGAAATTCGAAAAACATATGAGAGTTTCGTTTTATGAACAAGCGGGCCCAGAATAAACCTAGTTACCTAATGGAAAAACCTTCCCGGTGTTCCTAAGCAGTGGGCATAGTTATACGGCTATCAACAACTTATCAGTTGAAACTGGTGTGTAAAGACGTATACGTATGCCGTGCATTGAAGACTTAGATTCATCAAGGCCTATATGTACACCTCTAGAAATAAAAGGATTGAAATTCATACTCTTTATGCTGAATAATAAAGAAATTAGAAGGAATAAATTTTTTAACAATTTAAAAGTAGTAATTTGAAATTAAAAAGAGACAGGGTGATTTGAATGACGCATTTAACTTCATAAAACTTTAATAGTCTCTCTAAATTTGTCTGTATTAAAATATTTCGGTTTTTGTAGGTCTGAAATTTCTCCCGTTTATTGGACTTTCTAAGCAGACACTAACATATGGACATGGTGAAAGTTAAACGCGAAATCTATAGCTATACAAAAGGCCTAATAATCATTAATTAAAATAATTTTTTTTTCTAGGATGAGGTTGCTCATTCTCAGGGAAAGCAAAGAGGCTAAACAAAAACAGCTTTTAAAAATACGTTTTATCTGATTTATTCAAAGAATTTTTTTATTTTAAAGAGTTTTCTCCTGTGTCTAATATGTGGTCGTCTAATGCTTATAATTCACCAAAATCATATCAGCAAGACTATATAGAAACTGCCTACCCCCGGAAAGAAATGCGGTCAACTCGCGTCTCGACGGGAATGGGGTGGAATATTTATTACCACAGGTCTTGTGCTTCTTGCTTGCCCTTGGGTACGGGTGAAAGGCTTTTCCAACACATCAGCACTAGGTATGTAACGAATATTGGGCAACTACTCGGTATTCGGCCTTTTTGCCGAATATATTCAGGATAATAATATTTTTATTGTGCTTTTAAATACACATTTGGCAATGAATATTGCAGAATTTCATTTCAGCTCATTTTTTATTGGAAAACCTATAACATTTACCCAATTTAAAATTGCATATTGCATAGGTGTATTTAATAAACTTATATATAATTTACCATTGCAAAGCCTGAAATTATGGTGCAAGAACAATAATTTGTCACTAGGAAGTCTGTTCAGTTTGGTTTCATACACATATTGTACCAACTAGTGATGTGATGAATATTCATTATTAGGCCTATTTGGCCCTTTAAAGAATATTCACTCTGGTAGAATGCTAAATAGATTTCGGCAGATGTGCATCTGTGGCTTCCCGCGATGTCGCCGTAAATCGCTCAGACATCAAAGAGCCAGACGGCGGCAATTCATCCGCTCACTAAATCTCTGTGGAGATATTTTCCAAGCTATGCGCCGTAGGAACGGTGCGTTTGTTCGAATTCCACCGACCACAAATCTCAAATGCGAACCTCGAGCGACTCGAAGTTTGGCCAAGCCACACGCCATTGGAACTAGGCTTAAGATCCCGAAAAATACAATCGTTCCTTCAGACGCTCGGTTTTAATTCCTTCCCCTTTCCATTTCAAAGTGCACAGCAAAATCTCTCCCATATCCTCTACAATTGCCGCTTCGCATCAGGGTAGTCATATTGGCCTTTTTAAGGCCAAATTCTGGAAATGTGGCCTTTTTTCAAATGCCTTGGCTTTAGGAATTTTCATTTGGCCTTAAATTAAGTTTTTTTGTCTTTATTTTTGCTTACGACTTTTAGAACGATTCTTAATAAATAATTATACTATTTTTTAATAAAGTTTTGAGATGAAATTTTTGAAATGGCCCAAATAAAGCCGTCAAACGAAGTAGTTCCGGGATAATAAAGGTTTCTGTCCCCTTTCTTCAGACTCTATTAGCCAGAATACCTCTAACGAATTTTGTTTGTCTCTGCACAGCATATAAGAACCACTTTCTCTGTTTTTATTTGTTTCTTTTCATGGTCGAAATCTTTTACGAAAATTTTCACACAAAAGCGTAAAATATTATTTTCATTATTTTTTTATTAAGAGAGAGAGGAATGGAAAGAGGTAATCACATTACAGATCTTTAAAAAAAGTTAGAAAAAGTATTTAAGTCTGATAAAAAGTATTTAAGTCTGATGCCTATCTCCAGCAGTTTAACAAACGCTTTACTGTCAAATCTAAGAGACAGAAAAAAAAGTTTACGAAAACAATATTTAGAACGTCGCACCATATTGGATTTGGGTCTCAGCTTTCTAAATAACTTCGAAATTATGATTTTTGATATTTTTTTCACGTTTTAGATACTCAATGTGTGAAATCATTTTTTTAATTAATGGATTTTTTTTTACTGTTAGCCATTTACTATAAGTATGAAAGGACTTCTCATTTATCATAAGCATATTGAACAATAAATAGAACATTGTTGTTAAAAGGAGCTGATGTATTTCGCTAAACCATTTAATTCTGCACAGACAAGAACAAAATTTATTTTTAAAGTCGTGTACATAGATGTTTTTAAAAAATATCTTTGCTTAAATTTTAGTTTTATAAAATATATATTTGATATATAAATATATCAAAAATCAAAAGTTAAACCATTATTTAAACTTTGTATTAGACAGAATGGCGCAAAAATGCTGCATTTCCAATAAAATACAAAAGACAGATATTTTAATACAAAAAAAATAAAATACAGAAGAAACCCAACGCAGCAGCATCCAGGAATTGCATCAACTAACGACTTACTATAGAATCAAACAGCAAATATCATGCTTTCATAAAAATTAAAACACATTCAAAGAAAATAATTAGAATGGAAGACAACTCGAATGGCGAATGTTTTCAAAGTCCACTCGACACCGGAGTTCTAATATGGATAAATTTTCTGTCAAGGGAATGATTACATATTCAAAAATTATTCCAAATATTTTATTAATTATTATTTTAATTATTAATTAGTATTTAGTTTATATATTTATTTTGTTCTTATTTTTTGTTGTTTGATTCTATAGTAATTCGTTAGTTAATTATGGACAATATTCTTGATGCAATTACTAGGTGCTTCTGCTTTGGCGCGCAAAAGCTGTATTGTTATCGCTATTGTTTACTTCTTCTGTTTCTTCTGAATTTTCTTCTATTTTTGTATTAAAAATACATATGTCAATCTAGTGGGGCTCATCAAGAACAGACATTCTTCTTATAACAAATAAAGGGAAAATGAGTGCCTTAATAAAATGTGGCCTTTTTTGGCCTTATTTTAAAGACGGGTTGGCTTTATTTTGCTATTTAGATCTGGTAACCCTGCTTCGCATAGCAACCTTATTTCCCTGGCGGGGGAGGGTTCAAAATATTCCTTTTTGTCACTCTCACTCAGTCCTTCTCTGCTGCGAACTCCAGGTGTATGTGGGAAAAAGTCCGTCACTGCTCGAGAGCTCACTGGAACATTTTTCTGTGGATGCAAAAAGTCTACTTTTTCATTTGAAAAGTAGGTCATTTTATTCAAATCTTTCTGTTTCGTCCGCCATTTCCTAACAAAGTAGCTAAAATTAAACTGTTCACGCAGTGTTTTCGTAGTTTTTTTTTAGAATAAGTTCTCATATTTTGCATTACTTTTAAAATATTTCATGTTTTTTTAATACCTGATATCAAAGGATATCCATTTTTTTCTCCAATTTGTATTTCCGATAAATTTTGAAAAATAGCAGTAACTCAGCGATTCTCAACCTGTGGGGTGCGCCCCCACATATATATAGTGAAATTATTATTTAAAAAATGACGGAGGCTGTCTTTTCAAACAGCCTCTGATGTCAAAGGCGTAGGACTACTTTACTTGCGTGACTCATTTGCTTCAAGGAAGTTTTTAAGTTTAAGTAAGTTTTATTTTGTAACTTCTGTTGTTACCATTTATCTCTAAAATAAGACATTAGTTATGTTTTTAACATATATAGTTACCGAGATATAGAGGATCGCGTCACCAATTTATGCGTATTTTTGCCCAACTTTGCGACTCAGTAGTCGCTGAACTACAATTCCGATTTTACAATTTCATTTTGTAACGTCTGTTGTTACCCTTTATCTCTAAACTTAGACATTAGTTATGTTTTTAACACATGTAGTTACCAAGGTATAGAGAATCTCCCATACCAAGTTTTGTGACGTTTTGGCGTCCGAA
>BGPR01032285.1:0-17577 GCA_013235015.1 Araneus ventricosus | reverse complement strand
CTGTTGCTGGATTCGGTTACGTATTGCTTTGCAATTATCTGCAAAAAATTCTGTCTCAATTTTAGACAAGATTAAAATCATCCAGAACTTGTATCAATGGAAATCAAATATTATCCTTTATTAAAGAAGAAACATTTTCCCGCTCTTAAGGAAAATTAAATGTCATAGTACGGAAAATAATCTACCATATATTGTTACCTGTCAAATTTCATAAAACCAATAAATTAAATTCGGATACATCTCCGTGCGGCACTAACATCTACATGATAGCCTGGAACCATTTTTTCAAACATCTTAATATCATCCTAAATCACTTATCGAACCGCTTTTACCTGGTTTATCAAAAGCAATAAAAGAATGAATTAGTTATTATTAATAACAAAGGTGTTATTACAATAAAACCTACGACTTTCAGATCTTTTCACAGAGTGTTAGAATCAAATGATTGCAACAGGTATTAATGGCTATTTCTGTGATCTTAAAAGATTTTTATATCCCACTAACTTTCTGCGCGGAAGAGACCTCATCAACTACTATAGCCATTCAAATAGCTTTACCCTTTAACGGAGAATGTTTTCAACAAATGAGGCGTCCACTGAAGGACAAGGTTTCTCATTTACTAGCGGCCTTATTTCTTCATTTCTTCAGAAAGGGACTTTCGTTTTTGATTTTCACTCTGCTTGCCCTGTTGACGATGTAATGGTTTAACTCAGGACTCTGTGTAACATCTACAGGAACTGGAACTAATTAAATTCAGCAACAATCAGTCTCAACAATGATTTTTTCTTGATTTGTGTAGACTACCAAACGACTTAAAATTGACATTCACGAAGCCAGAGCAGATTCAATTTGACGATAATAAATTTATTTTTTGGAACTCTAATATATCATATAAAATCAACAAAAGAAATGAATTATCGAATCAACATAAGAATCAACAAAATGTCTATGCAAATAACTAATTCTATAGCTTGCCAAAACCAGCTAACATTAATAAAAATTCCCTCCTCACTTTGAACCTCTGATTAATGGATGTAGGCAAGGAGGTTGCTTATCTGGATATGTCGACACTTGAAGTATAATCCTTGCCGTAGGGTCCTCAAGTCAGTGGTAAGGTTTGATATTTTACCTGAAAACTTGCATCTTTTTTAGCAAGCGGGCTTTGTCACCGCAGGGTTTTCAAGGAATTTTACTGACTTTTCACTTTATTTCTCTACGCTTTCTATCGTCACCGTCGCTTTTCTGTTTCATCTTCACATCGCTCCCAACGCCGCTAACTCTTGTGAGCCGCGAGCATTTCCAGCTCGATGCCAGCGCCTTCAGCGCCGGTCTGCAGCGCAGCCCCTCCTGCCAAACTACGCCGCGTCAAAAAGATCAGACCTTCTGGTGCATTAAAGATTTATTCTTTGTAGTAATGTTGTATCGATACTTTGGTTTAATTGTTAGAACTCCCTCTCTCTACTTTTTTGGTTTTGACATGGGGATGAAGAATCGGTCTGTTTCGGGCGTAGCTAGTTGCAAGAAAGTATGAAATTTCTTATGTTTAAGCAATTCTGTAATAATTTCGATGGAAGAGCAGTTATTGTGCTTTAATTCAGTTTTTCATTTTGTGATTTGTACTCTCTCACCCTCTCTCTCTCTCTCTATATATATATATTTACATAAAATTCAACAATTGAGATCCTTCACCACTCTTTCTTCACTTCCTCCCAAAGGTATTGTGTATCAAAATTTGAAAAGGCATGAAAGAAACAGAATTCAAGTATTTGCAGCCATGAACGTTTCAAATTAACTCAATTCTTTATATTCTAAAACATTTTAATTGGTTGATGCTTCTAACACTTGAATTCCACAGATTATCAGACGCTGTCATCCTTACTTCCTATGGGACTTGAAACCCGCAAAATTTCGATTTATTAGCTTGTTTGGTTCAATTGCTAAACTCTTTGAAAGTGGTTTACTCTAGGTTATTCTCCTGAACTGGGTTTCAGAGAGGGCCTCACAATTTCTATAAAGAATACTGGCACTGGAGTAAAGCATAGAGACATATACAATTAGAAACAGCAATACTCAGTAAAAAGCAATCTCAGAAAATAATACTCCTCAACTTCTTTAGATATAACACATGGGTGACAAACCAGATATCTACAGGTGCTCAAAAGTCCCACTTACATGCACTTTAAAGTTGGGTGAAAACTTACGTAATGGGTTTTAATAATTCAGTAAAATAATAATACAAATTTGTATTTCCAATGATATAAAATTCAGGCTTTTCTAAAGAAAGGGATTGAATACAGATAATTGAAGGCAAAGTTTAAAATAATATATAGAAGATTTAGCAGCCATTTAAATACTGGTAAAATTTTTTTAAACGATCTATGTGCATCTAAGTAAAGATGGTGTTATCTTCACGCCTTTTAATGTATATCTATTTTTTGGGAAATGGTTGCAGATGTTAATGGTATAAAGGCAAAATTTAATTCATTCAACACCAAATCTACTTACACTTACTTTATTTTCTAGAGATTAGCAATCTTTCAAGTCAGCCTCGCACCCGGCATTAACTCAATGGTACAAGTCAATTTTACAAGGGCACATGGGTTGCAAAGTTCTAAAATTAAGCTTTACAGGGGATCTCTTTAGGTAGATTTATTAAAGAAGGGGATACACAGATAATGGCAGCACAAGTTTAATGCATACGACAGATGCACAACAGCATTTTGCGCTCCGTCCATAGCATTGTGTCACATGAAATAAGAATGCATTCATCCAACTCTGAACAGATTTCTAGTAGCTTGTCTCATGTTTCCAGAATATCTTGCTTTCAAAGCTATGAGTAAATTCAGAGCCTTTTCAAGTTTCCTATTTTGCTCACTCAGATTTTTCCTAAGGTTTAAGACTCATCAGGAAGAATTTGCGTTCTTACTTAGTGCTAGACGAATTTGTCATATGTTTTCTCTTCAATGTTCCATTGCGTCTCGGCTCCCACAGACACTACCAGACCAGACCTCCTGTATTCTGACCATTTTGAAATAAACAATTTTCAGATAAGAGAGTGATTATATTTATTTATTTGCCGTTCCAGTAGCCTGCATGCTGCTCCAAGCAACAATGTTTGATTAGCGTTGCGTGGGTTGGTCTGTGCTGAAGGTTGGAATACTTATTTACGGAAACTATTCCAATGAAGGAGTATTGATTTGCTGTAAAATGTATCCAGGAAGAAACGATGATTATTAAAAGAAAATGTTTTAATGAATTCCCAAGTTGTGAGATATCTATTTCTAGCAGATATGTATGAGTACAATACGACTCCTTGATAAGAAATTAGATTAATGACACCTACGTGCTATTCTGATAACAACAAAGCTACGAAAGGGATTTTACCCACAGTATGTCTCGGTGGGTCAGGTGCGAGAACGGAATAATAAAGAATAATAATATAAAATATATGAAGGAAGAGAAGTAAACCACAGAATAAAGCATTGATATGAAAAAAAAGGAAAATAATAGAATAAAGCATACGGAACATAAAATATCTGGAGCTAACATTCAGTGCATAAGAGATATATTTTGGGATAAAACACATTTACCATTCTCTCCAATAGCAAAGATATTCCTCAATATCTTCGGCCAACAGCTATACAAAATTGTAATCACATCTATTTCTGACGTGCAGTCACGAAAAAAAAAGTAGCCACCCAGCATTATTTTCTCCGCCGTTCATCGCATATTAATACAAAAAGAAACTATTATAAGGAAAAACCGTCTAGTAAAAGTTCGCATGCCTAAAAATTTCATAAGGGGTCGTCTACATTTTTAAAATTGCACTAACTATGAAATTTCGAATAGCAACACATAATTTTGTTGATAGATTTCAAAACTCCATCAAAATTTATGCCAGGATACCAAAACTAGTAATTTTAGCTCTATTCGTTTCGAAATTATAAGCAAATAAAATTTTGAGTTTCTGATGTTGAAGTAACATTTTTAATTTTTATTAATATCTAGAAAAATAATATAGTTATTGACGGAGATTTTTTATTGCAATAGTTTGAAATATTTCACATTTTCTGCACTCATACTTTTGATTGTACATTATTTTTGGAATATTTTATTAAATTTGATGAATACAAATTTTGAAATAATAGCACTTAAAATTTTTAACAGTAATAGATGGAGAAGGTTAATTTTCAAGCCAATGCAAAATTTCTGTTTATTCATAACAAATGTGTTTGCTTCGAAGATGTCGTTTTAATGGACCAAACAGATAAAAAGTCTGGTTGGTCAGTGCTACAATATCCACCATACAGCTCAGACTGAGCCCCAAGCGATTTTCATCCGTTTGGTCCACTAAAACAACATGTTGCAGGCAAACACTTTGCAGATGATGACGACGTTCAATACGAACTCCTACTGTGGATGAGACAGCAACCCAAAAAATTTTACGCAGCTGGAATTGGGCGCTGATAGAACGATGGAATAAGTGCACCAACATTGGTGGAGATTATGTTGAAAAATAAAATTCTTTCCAAGTGATTATCATGGTTAAATATTTTTTTCTTATCTTTTGTGATTTACTTAATGACTTACCCTCGTATCTAAAAGTGGAGACGACCCCATTTATAATTAGAACACAAAATATCGAATGTCATCCGTTCTATTTATGACATATTAATCATAATTAATTTTTGGTGCATTTTTTCACAAGGAAATTTATTTTTGACATCAAAAATGGGTGTTGCTATTGAAAATTTTGAAGTTAGTGAAATTTTAAATATTTAGATGTACCCTTTGGAAGTTTTTAACCGTAAAATCTTTTAGTACACGTTATTTTCTAAGAAAATATAACTTTTTTTTCTATGTACAATGAATGACCGCAGAAAAATACCGGGTGGCTACTTTTTTCACGATTGTACGTTGCATTAATTTGGGGTCTCATAGCAAAAACCTGCATGATGAACTACAGATCATACAAAACAAATTCCTTCTTGTCATCACAAGTATACTTTGGGGCATTAGGAATTCATTCACTCATAAAGATTTGAAAAAGGACAACAGAAAAACTTTTTTGAAAATTATTCTGACATTTATTCTAAAAAAATTTAAATCCATTTCTGCAATAAATTATTGCAATCAGAATAAATGAGCAGTTTCTTCAAAATTAAACATATCCGTTTTACAAATGGATATGATCGTGGAGAAGATATATTTAGTTCCACAGAAAATTAAAAATTTTAGAACATGTACTATGGGGAAAAAATGTTTTTGAGACCAAATGACGCTGTACCTTTAGGGTACTAAGATTAAAAATTTAGAATAAACTCCAAAAAAAACTTCGCGAATACATAATATTCAAGGTCTATTCAGTATGTACTTCTGTCTTATCAATGAATCTTAGTATTAAGCCATTCTTATCAAACTCGCTCTTTTTTTCTTTACATCTTCCTAACTAGCTACTCGCACTGCTAAGCGACTAATTAACATCCTAACGCAACATAATAACGCAAAGTGTCATAACTGACCCATTCTTCTTTATGCACAGTCGTAAATTCATCTCTATTCTTTATTGGCTAGTTCAATCGAATTAATTTTTTAAGTTGGAAGTTAAATTTACTGGGACCACTGGGAAAAAGCCGAATCCCTTTACAGATGTTAGATGTAGTATGTAGAATGGCAAATGAGATTGAGGCGAAATTTATGTGCAGTTGAAAAACGGAAGAGAATTATTAATTTGTTCTCAATCAGAGGAATTGCCTTTGGAATGAAAGATTGGAAGGCAAAACTTTGAATTTTTTTTCGTGTATTTTATTTAATTTCGAAGTAAGCAAGTATGCTTAAATTTACAAAATTCTAATGATTTGCGAACATAACAAATTGCAGACCTAAATTCTACGATTCCGAATACAAAGATATTTTTATAGTATATTTTGTTTCTCTTAAGTTTTAAATAATTATGATGACCTCGTTGTCGTTTCCTAAGGACGAGACAATATATTATACTTCGTTCATTAATATGATTCTGGACAGAAGTAACAGAGTTAATCCGCTGTTCGGTTTCAAGGGGTTTTCGGCTACTATTTGTCTTGCATTTAAATTCAGTGTATCCAGAATTAAAATATTTTTTCTAAAACTTCCTGTTTTCACTTCGAAGAAACTTTAGTAATCTGTAGATCAACCAAGTCTTTACCACCGTAGTAATACTTAAAAACTCAGGTTAGAACAATAGATTGCAGTCACGAACAGAAGTGGAGGCCAGATGATTAAGTTTAGAGAAAGCAGAGTTTTCCATATTTCCCGTCGAGTGGCGCTGTGATATTTTTAATGAAACTCATAAAGAGTCTTTGGACTTCTCATTCTGTGAGGGAGAAACATTGCGCTTTCGGATAAACATTTGAACTCCTTACGGGTTAACTGACTAAGTAACCTATGCGACTACTGATCACAGAAAAAGTGGTAGCTGAAAAAGCATCATTGTAAAGAAATATAAAATTCGGTTGTAGCCGCGCACTGACAGGTGCGTTTTGCAAAAGTAAACTTATTATTTAGATTAGAAGGAATTGTTAAAGTTGCGTTTAAAATAAATTTGAATTCTCGATAATGAAATTAATTCCACCAATCTGATTTTCTGTAAATTCTCGTTATAATTTTATAAAGTTTTTAACAGATTTTCTCAAGAATTTGATATTTGAAACATGTTTTTCGGTTTTTTTTGAGATTTAATATTTAAGCCTTTTATATTCTTAGTATATTCTTTAATGATCTTGTGATTTTACCTGTATCCAACTTTTAAATTCCATGCGTATTATTTTATGTTCTTAAAGGCTTAGTGTTTACAATTTTCAGAATATAACTATCTTGTTCCGTGAATTTTCTGAACGTTTGAAAAAGAGAGATTATTTGCTGTTGGGTTGGCAGAAAATTGCTGCTTATGGTGGGTTATTCCCACTGATGTCGCGCATGTCTTTTAGCATAAAGAAGTTTTCGCAACTTCGCCAAGAACAAACATGACTTCTAGACACAATTGATATATCAGGATCTTCAACTTTATCCTCACTTTCACAATTTTAGTGTCATTTATATGACCCTACACATTGTAGGCATCTGCTATTTACGAAACAGTTACTCGAGCTGTGACGGAATCATTTACAGGAATAACATTACACAATTCCAAATGGTTTCGAAAACATTTTTATGAACGAGAATATTTTAAATTATAGATTTCCTCAACTTTTTCAGAGCTGACAAGTTCTGTTCAAGAATCGCGTGTAAGATCAAAACTACAAACTGCTCTATCAAATGCATCCCTATTAGCACAAAATACCCTACAATATTGCTACGATAGCTTCACGGTATTGTGCGGTATTCAGAATATCGAATAACATCGTGGAGATATCGTGGAATAAATAGCTTGGAATGCCAGTTGGATGAAACCTCGTTTAAAGGAATTTAAACGAGGACCATTGAAGAATGGGGCCACACCAACACATAATTTGAGTAGAAGAAACACACCTGAGACATTCAGACGGCTTTACAACTGCGAACTACACCAAGTTATTCAGCGTACTGTAAACTGTGTAAAATTTCATACCAGAAATAATTAAACACGCGCTGATAATACTCGTATTTCTAGTAGAAATGAAATTGAGACTGAAAGACAAAATTTTAACCACACCATCATTACTGCAATAAATAACAAGAGAACATTAAAAATCATCTCAAATTATAGAAATTTTCGTCAACAAAAACTGAAATAATTGAGAAGGAAAATAAAAACAGATACAGATTACATAAAGAAAAGTTCAATAAATATTTGAGGGTGGAAAAAAATAAAATTTCACAATTCAATAGTAGCAACAAAAACAAAAAAACTCTTGGAAGACCTTAACGCTTAACTCAAGTACTTTTCTTTCTGGCAAGAAAACTAACTAAGATATGTAATTATATTCGCCTGATTTTTCGTCAATCAAGCTCAGTTTCATCTAATTCAGAGAAAGCAAATATTCTTTAGAACACATTCCAAGAAATTCCTGAACTTTTTGACAATGAAAAGATAGAAATAGTAAAAACAGTATGTAATTACATAACTATCAACTGTAAAAATGCTACATCGCTCCTCTTCACCTTAGCTAAAAATATTGCAATTTTCAAGAATTTGAACAACTCAGGCCCAGACAAAATTCAGGATGATGCAGTCATGAAACTGCCAATTAACTGAATTACTTATAACCCAAAACATTTTAATAAGTGGTTGCCTCTAACTTATTACCTGAATTCCTGGAAATCAGCATCTATCATCATGCTTCCCATGTTAGAGCGAGACTTACGACTGCCTCAAAATTTCCAATCTCTAAGATTGTTTAGTTCAGTTTCTAATCTCTTTGAAAAATTAATTTACTCCAGATTATTCCCGCTGAAGAATTGGGTTTCACAGAGAGACAATCCATACCTGGAAGAAGGCTAACACGTTGAAGCATAGAATTGAACATACGTAAGTCCAAAGTAATGATACTCAATAAGACCAGTCTGAAATAAAATAATACTCCTCCTAATCTCTTTGAAGATAACATCATCATCGTTCAAGAAGTCACTGAGTCCAAAATATTTGTTTTTGAGAAATATATTGCATCGTCATCTTCAATTAATTCTCAACAGTATGGTTAAAATCGCTAAATGATTTGAGCTTCCGTTGCTGAGATATAGAGATGTCCGAATTTCACTAAGTCATGAAAGCTTTTTTCTCATCATCCAGAAATCACTAAGTCCACTTAGTGAATTTTGGCAGATTTACTTTCGACCTTTATGAGACGGTTAAAGAACTTAGTAATCACCTCATACTGCCAGGAAGGTATGATAATTGCTTTTCCTGACTTCGAAAAATAACACTGGGGTTAAATGACTGGAAGTGTTTGACGACATAGTGGGGAAGGGAGGGGAAATCTGAAATTGTTCAAAATTTATTTTTCGGACTATGACTGGCGACTAGACAGCTTAACTTCATTGACCTGCCATCGAAGTCCAAAAATGGGGGCGAAAAAACATTAAATCATATAGTATCGATAGGTATCATTAAAAAGTGTCATAATAAAGGTGTTATTAAAATACATGTATGCTATTGCAGTAATTATTTGTTATTATGACGTGATAAATTCATGATATGGAGAATAGTTAAGGCAACTTTAATTTAAATAGCTACTGCAATGTGATAGGTTGAAATGTTAGTATAAATTATAATTAATAATATATTTTTATTTGCTAATATTGTCAATTTATAACTTTTAAAATTAATCAAATTGATGCTGCAAAGAAATGAGTTCAATTAAATAGTTATTACTGGTTGAAAAGAAGTCATAAATGTAGTTAATATTTTGGCAGGTAAAAGTCACGAAATCCAGAAAAATACTTAAATTATGCTTAATATTACATAATATGTATTTACATTGTGAATTTACTTGTACTTATGAAAATAAATCAAATTGAGGCTTTAAACAAAAGAGTTCATTTGAATAATTAATATTGCTTCAAAAGAAGTCATGGAAGTAGTCTATATTTTGACAGGCAAAAGTCAATAAGTCCACGAAAATTCCCTTTCACGGACTATTGCTGCGAATTAGAACTTCCAATTAATTATTTCATTATATAAACCAGTTATCTAGGCATCAGTAAACCTACTGAAGAAGTCTGTAAAACAATTTTTACTATTTTTCATAACGACTTAAAAGTTTAAATTTGCTATATCTCAAAACTACGTCTTCGGTCATCGTGACTTCTGCCTGAACATCGTCGACATTGTATTTGTATGATTTAAATTAGATATCGACAGTGCACCCAAAACATCGTTGCATTGATTTGATTTGAAAAGGGTTTTTTTAGGATTTTCAGCTACAAAGGTTATTATCCCTTATTCTTTGAAAGGGTTTTTTTAGGATTTTCAGCTACAAAGGTTATTATCCCTTATTCTTTAAAAAGTTCTTTTCAATCCGTAATCAAAAAAGTAACGAAAATTGCCATCAAGAGATGGGCTAAATTATTGCCGATCTAATTCGGTCAAGAGAAAAAAATGGCACCCTACTAGAAAGTCCTCCATATTCTTTTCCAGATCGCCGCATGCTTTAAGGGTGGGTAAAGCACATAGGCTTTGATAATTTCTCCATATCAAATGACACTACAAATTTGTGTTTATAAGCCCGGTTATAGAAGTCCAGGCTTTAAATAAAAAAAAGACACATTAAAATCCCGATGTAAGTATTGCATAAATTAAAAACATTATAAAAGAAATGCTTTTATTTATATAGTGGTAGAATTTTAATACACATATAGATGCACATCTAATTGTTTGGTTTTATGACCGTCCTTTAATGTATTAATTATTTTTGGAAACTGATTACATATGTGAATGGTTCTAAGGCAAATTTATTCAAGCAATACTTATAAATTATTAAGTAAGAAAATTATCAGTCTTTTAAACCAATCTCATGACGGCGTTAACTCTAGAATGGTACAAGTCCTTTTTAAAAGGGCACATAGCTGCAGGGGGCTCTTTGTAAATGTAATTATTAAAAGAAAAGGATACACCAGATATAGTGCACAACACAAGTTTTATAGCATATAAATTCACATTAACATTAAAAACATAGTTGCGCTTATATAGCATTTTTCATAGAGATCGTGGAAACATTGGTAGCCAAATCACGAATACATTTTTGTAGCTTTGGTTGGGTTTCAAAATATTTGTTTTACAGATTTCTCTGAAATTCAGCGTCTGCTGAATCAAAATTAAACACGGCTTTTCATTTTTTTTATTTTGCTTATTAAATCTTTTTCTCACCTAAGAATTAAGACTTATCCAAGGAATGTGCGATCCTTACTAAGGCCGTTCTAGCACGGCAAATTTTTTTCTCAGGATTCTTTTTTTCCCGAATATTTGCTCTATGTTTACGAAAATGCATGTAAATATCATCCACATCAAACACAACCATTGATGAAAGTTTCATCTCATTATCAGCTTTCTTTGAAACGGGATGAGTTGAATTCTTTTTGTCTTCACTTCTGTTCGGTCCCCTAAATATCCTCGTGATCGAATCTTCACAGTAAAATGTGAGTTCAAACCTAATCATTACATGTTCGAAATTCTAAGAAAATTCATGCAGAATTTCGGGAGGTATTCGAAAAAATATGCAAATTTAAAAGTGTCTACATTATCTTTGCAACCCACTCTACATGAGTTTATTATTCTAGCATATCATCACTTAATACAATCTTTATAGCATTTGAACCTCATTAAATTTCGAATTCAAATTTACGCTACTTATGAAATATCGCAACATTAACACATGCAAAAAATACTTCATCGAATTTCTTGAAATCGTGTGAAATACTTACTAGAACTTCTTCGTCCTCGTTTCTATCCGTAAAACGCCCTGAAGGGCAAAGGGATGGCGGTTGTTGCACGAACAACCGGTTTTCGGTTATTTCGGTTATAACCACCCCAAATAACCGGTTTTCGGTTTTTTTTAATAGAAAAAATAACGTTTCTTCATTTTAAAAGGAAATACATCCATTGTTCAATATATATTGTCCAATCTATATACAAAAACTCTTTCTGAACCGTAGGGAGGATCTCATAAGGAATCATGGAACAGCAGAGGGTCTGTAGTATTTTCACACTTATGCCCTTAAGGATCTCAAAAGTTTTTGACATAGTCTTTGGTAGCATTAAATAGGGTTGAGATTTTTTTATCGCACTTTCGATAATGCTCACTAAAAGGGATAACGAAACACTCCTCCCAAAATTTCCCTAGTGGCCTTATCGAAAGCATTAAAATGTCAGATATTTCTGACAACAATTAAATAAGTGCATCATAAATCGTTCTTCAGCATTTTTAGTGGTAGGATAGGCTGAGACTTAAGCACTTAACTCAACTCCAACATGTGGAAGGTGTGTAGTGTTGGTACCGATTGAGTAATTTCAACGATCACCATGCAAACGAAACCGGATGACAGATACACTGCCTTTTCTACTTAACTCAGTGTTTCCGACATATTATATAATCATATTAAATTGATTTATTTTAATTGTAGAACAATTATTTCAGATATTTTACGAAAAAAAGTACAGCCCACTGAATAGTAGTGACCTGATTTCTTTAATGCATCTCTTTTCCAAAGCTAATTTGGCCGGTTTTCTACCCGGTTATTGGATTTAAAAGAAACGGCTGTAAGAGGGACAAAACAATAACCGAAGAAACTGGTTAACTGAAACAAAAACAACAGTTTTCGATTTTAAAAGGTAGGTTTTTCCATCCCTAAAAGGGTCATTAAAGTCGACAAATCTTATTAAATCGATTTCAAAGCAAGGAACAACAAGGGCAAGAGATGGTAAGTAGAACAGAAGACGAAAAAATGCATCGTTCAATATATTTAATATAACGAACGTAAATTTTAACAACATCGTTTTATATGGCCTTTTCAAAATAATATTGAAAAGTTTATAAATATTTGGTTGTTGTTTCTTCTGCATATGTACCCCGAACGGCTGACGGCTGCTCCCGAATCCATGGCCTAGGTTGAACCTATCGGAAATCTGGCCCTGTATACGTTGCATCGATTTGGTATCTTACAGCCATAACTAATAGAATAAACTGCAGATGTTACAAAACAAAATCCTTCTTATCATACCAAATACACTTTGGGGCATTACAAATTCATCCATTTGATAAGATTTGATGTAGAACAACAGAAGATAAATTTCCAAAATAATTTTGACATTTATTCTAAAAAAAATGTAAATCCATTCCAGCAATCAACTAATGCAATCAGAATAAGTGAGTAGTTTCTTATAAAAAGTGAACATATCCGTTTTACAAATTCTTATATGCATGGAGTAGATATATTTAATTCTGCAAAATATTAAAAATTTTAGTAGATTTACAAAGGGGAAAATAATTTTTTAAAAAACAAAACAAGGCTTTATTTACCCTTGGGGTTTTAAAATTAAAAAAGTGTTTAAAAAAGATCATCGGATACATAATATTCAAGGTACAGCCAGTTTATACTTCTGTTTTACCAAAGAATCTCAGTAAAGATGCGGGAAAAAAATATAAAGTCTGACGAAAAATCACCATATATGGAAAAGTACTGCAAATCGAGTTAACTTAACGCTACCGAATTATGTACTGAAATATATTTGTAAAGCATTCTGATATTTTTTGGATTATGTAAAAATTATTAAAATCAGCTGATGGCGGCTCAGAAAAAAGTATAAAGTCGTCTGCTGATTTCATCATCTGAAACAATAAATAAGCTGAGAAAGCATTTCTCTCAAATTATAGAAACAAATACAAGTTTTGTGAATATAGAAGTGTTTTCTTCCTGTGTATTTTAATGCCATTTCGAGAGGATGGCACTTATCAGAAACTGAACAAGGTAAAGTATTAGCTTTTAGAGATGTTTGAAACTCTGTTCGATTCTATGAACAGACGATTAATGCAAATAATAGAAAAAAGAGGTTTCCACATCACTTACTTAAGAATAAATCATATTGATTCTATACATTTTTCCAACTTCAAATGCATGGTAATTTCCCCAATTTCTTATAAAATTTTACATAATGTAATTAAATTTAAATGTATTTTATTGTGTCTTCCTTATATCGTAAAGTATCCATACACTTCTTTTTTTCATACTGCCATGATAGGAGCATTTGTATTGAGAGCCTGGGAGTTATGCCTATAATCTCCAATCCAGAGCTTTTGCTTCTAAAGTTACATAACACCTTGCAACTCACCTAATAAACCATACATTTCTTAAAAATATACATTTCCTAAAAATATGATATATATTTCTACTCTTATGTCGTCTAATTTTGCGTCTTCGTACCTTTTTCTATGGGTGTATCGTATAATTGCGGTGAAACCCACTTGTTTTGCTTTTTTAACATCCTCCTCCCTAACCACTCGCAATGATAAGTGACTAATTGCCACATATCCAAAAAACACAAAGCGTCATAACTGAGCCATTCTTCGTTATTTACACAGTCATAAATTCAACTCTATTCTTTGTCGGTTTAGTGCAATCGAATTAGTTTTCTAGTCGGAAGTTAAGTTCATCGGGACCACCGGGAAAAAGTTTAATCTCCTACAGGTGAATGGCAAAGAAGATTAAGGCGCCATCTATGTGCAGTTAGAAACAGTGAGCAGTTATTAATTTGTTCCTAATCAGAGGAAATGTCTTTGAAAAGAAAGGATGGAATGCAAAACTTTGAATTTTTATTCGTAGGTTTTGACTCCGAAGAAAGCAAGCGTGTTTGAATTTCTGAAATTCTTCTGACTTTCGGACATAATAAATTTCAGACGTAAATCGCACAGCACTAAATATAAATCTCATTTATATAGAAAATTTGGTTTCTCTGGGGCATTCCAGTAGTGCTGAAGGATTCGTTGATGTTTATTTTTATTAAACCCGTTGACATTACTTTAATACAGAAGTAGCAAGAGTATTCCGCTCTTCGGTTGCAAAGGGTTTTGGGCTTTGCGAAGTAGTGCTCCTTGACCAGCATGAAAATTCAGCATATAGAAATCACCTAGGCCTTTTCACGGAAGCGCCACCTGATTTCTGAATCGATGAGGCTGGGAATGGGATAACTATTCTCTTCACCATCGAATTCGGCAATCGTCTTTAAGAAAGTCCCGTGAAAAAATATTCAACAGAGCAATCTTTTTTTATACTATAAAAATTATTAATCTACTATAACTTAGGAACAATTTTTTGATGAAATATTTAACTTAAAAAGAAATGTAATAACTTTATTTTTAATGAAACACTACGCTTAATATCATTTTTAAAAATATTGAATGACTTAAAATGTTTGTATCATTTGCGCGAAACATTTAACTTCAGAGACAGGCGACATTTCAGTCTTGTACATCTTGAGTAATTTTCATCTCTTCCATTAGCTAGAGGTATGGAAACACTATTCAGTGTGTTTGTTTTTGTTTGAACTAATGTATGCTTTCATTATATATGGTGAATAAACAGAAGGTGAATTTTCATTGTTTACGTATAATATATTTCTACTTGTATAGCTACTTAGAAAAGCAATGAAGATTTAGTATTGCTGCAATCATTTGAATTATTTTAAATTGAAAGACAAAGGACTCTAGTCCGAAGCATAGTAGCATCATGTTCTACGCTTGATTCGTCTGTCATGTTTTCGTATGACTTGGTTGTGTCAGCCGTTGCATTCTGTACATAGCATCACGTGGTCTACAGAAATTTAAGGAATATATCCATTTATATTACTAGAGAGAGCAGCATTGCTGAAACACGGACGTACTTTAAAAAATATACATGATGCTATTAGAATATATACAGTAAAAACCGTTGATAACGATATTGAACGGACCTAGGTTAAATATTGTTATAGAATGGTTGTCGTTGTAGACAGTTTGAGCATCGGCGCAGACAATGTTTATCTGCGTGTTCATGAACTAATTAATACTAAATAACTAATACTAAAACATATTTTTGCCAATAGCTTATTCATGTTACAAATACTCGCTGTTATAAAATTGAATTTTGAAAACTTAAAATTATTTAAACTTGTTTTGAGGACATCAAAATTACAATTTTAGTTCGTCATTTATTGCAGCTTTAAATTGTTTCATTTGCTATCTATTTCTTTTATCCTCAGCATCTTCATTATCTTTTTCTCCCTTTTCATCCATAGTGGGACTAGCTGTCATTTTATTTGGGGCATGTAGCTATCGTTGACTCCGAAATCCCATACTTTTTAGCAGCATCAACTTGCTTTAGGTCTTGAATACTTTCCGAATTTATTTGTAGCTTTTCTTCAAATGACAATATTTCATGCCGCACCATCCTATATCCAATGTTTAACACACCAAAAACGAATTTCAAACAAAAAGTGGTCATACTGAAGAGCTATCTGCGAATGAAAAGGTTAGTGACCCCGCGGAGACAAAGACAACTAACATCTGTGCACATTCCAATCACTAGTTCCTCCCTCCCCGATTTTCTTGTTATCTCACATTTTGGTGCACGGGGTGTCGATTTCCAACGAAAAAAAATCGGAATTTTACTCTAGCGGCTTTCTAAAGAGATAAATTTATCGTTATAGACAAGTGCATCAAAAAAGTGATTATAGTTGTAAGCAGGTTCAGAATGCATTGAGTCAATAGGAATTTCGCCGCGACTAAAGAAAATGACTTTATAGTTGAAGACAGTATCTTCATACACAGATTTCACTGTAATAAAAAGATAATGCTACCGTAACAGATTTTCGGTTAATTGCTATTTTAACAGTGGAAAATAACTGAGTGAAAGATTTGGTGAAACAATAAAATTGATTCGAATTTCATTACAATAATAAAAGTATAGTTACAGTAAAAGTCCTCTCAGTGACGACCCTTGCTAAGAGGTCATCCCTCTTAACGGCCACTTTCGTTCGGCAAGAAATATTTGGACTATAGACATAATTTTAAAATAACCTCTATTAATGGCAGGTAAAAATCTCTCAGAGCGGCCAGGTTTGTTGCAAGTTTAACTTCAATGAAGTACATTCCGTTTGTCTCTCTGACATCAGGCCTTTAATATAAGAAAAGGAAGGAAAGAAAGAACAACAAAATCCATACGCTCAAAAACAGAACCGGAAATCAGACAAAAATTAATCATCCCTTTCTGAAAGTAGAGGAAAAAAATTAACTTCGGTCTCTATCTGGGCTGGAAATTATAGACTTCTTTTCTGCCTTTCAGACGCTGATTCGGACTCTGAGGAAGAAACTGCTAATATGGATTGCAACCATCAGCAAATGAAGCTTTAATTTCGACAGACTTTAGGAAAAGTGGTTATATTTTTGTTAATTCCTCAACAACTACCGACGAATAGATATTTATTTTTCCAATTAAAAAATATTGAAAAATTTGCCTTTGAAAAGTTGAAAGATATATAAAGTATAAATTGTATGTTTTTTTTAAAGTAATTATAAGTTTTCGAAGACATTTTTCTATAGATGACTCTTAAAATTCGCTTTATCATAAATAGTAAATTAAGACTTCTTTAAATACTTATTTTCATTTTCCAAATTAATTTTTAAATATAAGTATATCCCCACTTTAATTTATAAAAATTAAATGTATATAAATATTTAATAATTTATATATATAATTTAAAATTTATAAATCAAAGTGGTAGTTTTCTTCAATAAAATTATTCATATACGAAGAATAAGAAATTACCGATACCCCATCGACTTACAATGAAAACCTAGAAAATAAATGGAAAACAGTGAAAGTCAGAATGAATCTCAACAAGTTATTAACTTTAATACACAAACTAACACTTCATTAAAGCAACGAATATTCTCGTTTATTCTATTAATTTCACTCATACAAAAAGCTATATAAATACTTTTGCATTATTAGAATTTTAACGCTTTATGATCAAAATTTATTCAGGCGAAAGTGAAAATTATACAAAAATTTCAGAGCTATTGCGTATCATAATTTTTGCAGAACAAAATAAATTCTTTTGAATAAAAGTTCTGTACTACAGAACATTTT
>BGPR01032284.1:0-17577 GCA_013235015.1 Araneus ventricosus | reverse complement strand
ATTGCGAACCATTGTGTCCGTCCATATTAACTCAAAATTTTTCACATTTTACAAATTATGCAATCCTTTTGGACAATAGTGTATGCTACTGTGAAAGTTCAATATCTCGCGAATATCGGTATTCTTCGGTGAATGTCAGTATTCACATAGTCACTTGGTTTTGTCCGAAATATTTGCTAAATAACATTACACCGGCAAATGTCGACATTCAGCCTGCACTGTTGGGGAATGCTGAAGAAAAATATTTTTGTATGGTGTATGGAATAACTTTTTAAATCAAACGTCATTATTAAAACATATTATGTCAAATTAGGATGATGGAGGATAGGAGGTTGGTTGTGAGGATATCAGTCTGTAACGAAAAAAACTTTTTTTCTGCCACCATTGAGGTGATGTGACATCTATTTGTTAGATGCCACGTGACCTCAATCGCATCAGAACAAAGGATTTGGCGTTTTGGGGGCTTTTCTGGCTTCTCGTTTCGACCCCCACCAGAGCTTATATGTGCATGTCGACATACTCCGGCGATGGTCCGTAAGTATAAGAATATAAACAAATATTCAGTCTTTCACCGACGTATTTGTTATGTATCGACATTCACCGGAGAACATTAACATTCTCTACTTTCGATCTTTCATGGTAACATACAGGAAACTGAAACGCCATTTTTTTTGTAGTGAAGGTTTCGTTACAATGAATTAAATAGTTAATTTTGTATTAATTAAAAAACTATGTTTCCACTGCGCATGCACAATTCAAGATCTTCTGAGTACTGTCTTAGTAAATAAATTGAAACGCCAATTTTTTTGTACGTTTAGAAATCCAAACTATTGAATAAGTTTTCGTCCAATTTTGCTAACAAACACTGTGAAGCATTCGTATAAATAAAAATGAAACGCAAAAATAGCTTGTACTTGACAGAAATCCAACCCAACGGTGAATCCGTATTTGTTGTTGGACAAAAAGCAGACCTTTTATGTGACCCTCTGGCTCGATCGCTAAGGCACCGAATCAATAGGTATAATCCCCTGATGTGTAATATTCTTTTTTTCCAAGAAAGCGTCAGCATTCTGCAGAGCTGATGCGTTTTCAAAATTTGTTCACAAATACACTCCTGCTCAAAAATAAGCAACAAAGGCAAAACTTGGAATAAAACAAAAACTATTTAATCGATATGCGTGAAAGTTGTACAAGAGGTAGGTGTGGCGTTACTAGACCACATATCAAACAATAAAGCGAAGACGAACAAAAACACATATATTACGACTGTCGCGGCTCGACAGCCCAAATTGGTAGGCAAAATGTGCAATGAGAACCACACGCTAATAACGGGTATGATACCCTCTAGCTGAAATGCATGCTTGACAACGGCGGGGCATGCTGGCAATAGTGTCGTTGATCGCTTGTTGTGGCAGTAATGCCCATTACTGTACTAAGGCTTGTTGGAGCTCGTGGAGGGTGCCTGGCGGCACACTGTGACCTGTAATCCGTCTTCCCAACATGTCCCACACATGCTCTATGGAATTCAGGTCCAATGATATAGCAGGCCACGCCATCTGTGGAATGGTTTCACTCTCCAGATAACTCCTCACCAATCGTGCTCTATGCGGGTGGGCGTTATCGTCCATAAATATCGCGTCGGTACCCATTGCAGCAATAAAAGGCCGCACAAGAAGGTGTAGGATTTCGTCGTGATATCGGATAGCTGTGACGGAACCCCCTGCGAACACGTAGATGTAGGTTCGGCCGTTCGTTGCTATCCCTGCCCAGACAATGTAATGGTCTCTTTCGACGATGTTTTGCACCCGATAGCGTGTCCCTGGCTCTAGCCATATCATTGCCCTTCGGGAATCATTCTGGATGTTAAATCGAAACTCTTTCGTAAAGAGTACGTTGCCCCACTACTCCGGTGTCCAACTGCGATGTTCAACTTCTGCAACCGCGCTCTGACCTGCGCTGGGGACAACACAAACAACAGGTCGTCGTGCGAACAGTCCTCCTTCATGCGGCTGCGCGACACAGATGGCGGGATATGGGCCTTCCTGCAGCAGCAGAGAGCTGCAACGCCAGCTGTCGCGCTGTTAGTGTCCTCCGGCGTCTGGCACATTGCAAGAGGTAGCGATCGTCTTCCGTTGTGGTGATTCTCCGGCTTCCAGTCCCACTGGTGTTTTGATCCCTTTGGTAATGGTTCCACAGCCTATGGATGACACTACGATGCACATTCAGCTCTCTGGCCACAGCAGATTGTCTTGCGCCAGCTTGCAACATACCGACAGCCCTCCAACGCATCTCATCGTGCAAATGGTTTCTGCTACTCATGCTTTCCACTTTGGCTATCTCGGATTCCGCGGAACTATCGCTGCTTGCGAACTGAAGCATAGGTCCGGTAAGCCCCTTTTTAAGGCGTTACGGTGTGACCGCGGGATTGCGTTTTATGCTAATTTTGGTTGTCTATTTGCATTCGGCGATGCAACCTCTACCTCATATGTAAATTGTGTGTTTTAATTCACCGTTTTGCATGTGTACCGCGTCTTTTCGTGTTTGTTGCTTATTTTTTGAGCAGGAGTGTACTATGAAGCATAAGGAGAGTTTTAATCAAGATTTCATGACAATTAAATAGTTTTTATTAATTATTGAATTGTCACAAATTTTATTAATTTTTGAAATTAGAAGTCAGGGCTGTGCGTTTGTCTTTTATAGATTGCCAGTTTGTAGTTTTATTAGTTATTTCTTTACTGATTTTAGTTTAAAAAGTAGTGTTATGGCTTTTGGCCTGCTTCAATGAATAAACCATGAGTAACCTTTAAAATTATTTATTGGATACAATTACAAATAATGCAAAGCAAAATCAACATACATATTGTTTAGTAATGCGTTGCGTGATGTTACCATTCAAGTGAGAAAGAATGATCTAATAATGTATTGAATTAACGATTAAAATGGGAAAGTTAAGATAGGGCCCTCACTTGCCGCTCTCATGCTGAAGTTTCCCTGGTTGCTGAAACGGCTTGCCTCCTTCGTTGTCTGCCCCGTTTGCTTCTCTTTTGTTTTCCAACCTTTCTCATTTAAAGGGATAAAATATTTACACATAAATACATAACCCACGCCGACCGACTTACCCAAAGAGTTTAGAGTCAGCAAGGATCGACGAGGAGAATTTAGACCAGTCATGAAAGAAAAAAGTTTCAATATTTGGAAGATATGGATTACAGAGCTACGTGCAAATAAAAAAAAATACAAATGCAAAAAAACACACACAGAAACACAGACAAAAACATACACAAATACAAACAAAAACACACACAACACAAAAACGGTGCTTCAAAACAAAACCAACGTGGTAAAACTCAAGAAACAAAAAAAAGATAATAAAAAACAGAAGCTCAATCAAAGGATTACTTACATAACAATAAATACTTTGAGTGCAGTAAATTAATGTACAGAAGTTAAAAACAATTAACATCCCAAACTCTGCAAATCATCACAAATTTTCCTAGAAATTTCAAAAATTGACTTCAACCTGTTTAAAAATAAATAGTTTTTACAAAGTTTTCTAGTCCAGTGAGTCCGAGCAACACCTGTCAGTAGTAGTAAATGATAGTCCTTGGTATACATACATGAAGTCAAGTAATGGTCAACATCTCCATGCTCACCACACAAACAATCAGGATTGTTTAAAATCTTGAACATGCACACATGTGCTGGAAAAGGTCCATGATTGGTAAGCAGATAAATGACATATTTGTTTCTAATCAATAAGTCCAGATTTGCTTACGGAAGAATTTCTTTTGTACGTTTACTAGTGGTGGAGTTTTTCCAGTATGAGTTCCACTCGTTCATAAGGAATTCCTTACAAACTCTTTTACATAAAAACCAGCGGGAGTGGCCTTCACTAAACTTTCTCGTATACTTTCCAAACATTTGTCATTTCCCTTCCCCCTGCGTTGATAAAAAGTTCGAACCAACTGTAACCCAGAATGCAATGTCTATCAGAAGGTTTTTCATTGTTGATTATAATGATAGTAAAATATTGAGGGGAAGAATCATATTCAAAAAGATGCGTATGTATTAAAACTTCGCAATATTTATTTTTTTATCAAACTCTAGCAATGCAAGTTCCGCGTGCGGAGAAGAAAACAGGAGAATAGCTTGCTCGCTGAATAGCTTGCGCATGCGCACAGATTGCTTCCAATACGCAAGTAAAACGAGACGCCCTAAATGTTTGCTCCCTTACAAAATCTCGCCGCCAGAATTGTTTTTTGGCAAACTGCCAAGTTTTCGGAGTATCCTTTCTTTGCACAGGCATTTACGCATGCGCATGGAGTCGAAGAAGTATGCTATTATACAGACCGACAGACAGACAGCCCGTTGACGGATTTGGACCAAAATTTTATACGGACCTACATTCATGACGATAAAACAATGTACCAAATTTCATCCCCGTAGCTCTAATAGTTTTCGAGTTATCGTGTTCACAGACAGACAGACACACACACAGACAGACAGACATAATTCCAAAATTGTGTTTTTCGGACTCAGGGAGGTCTAAAACGTGGAGATTCGTCAAAATCTCGAGTTCGAATTTTTTGACGATTACAATACTTTCTCTTTGTATACTTCGTATACGAGAAAGTAATAAGGAGCAGGTATAGACATATCGGCCCCACAGTAAGAAGCAATTTTTGCAAAATGATCAGCCAGCTAATTGCCCGGGGATAAAATATTTGTCACCGAAACTTCTAGAGATAAATCACGCTGTTATTAGAGATTAAAGAGTTACGGTCAGAAGGTTCCAAACTCGTAATGTCGCCTGGCCTCTAGATAAAAAGGGAATATTGCCTGATTTAAATATTTGTATTCCGATAGAAAGCACTCGAAAGATCCAAGGGTGTCCCAACGAAGTCTTGGAATGTCACATGAATTAACAAACTGGTGTTGATTTTCGATTACAGATAATCTTGGCATATGGTTTTCTTTTCAGGACAATTCTTTATTTAAATCGTGTCGATAGCAGCGTCACAATAGTAGCAGATTATATGAGCATTTTGTGTATTATAATATTTTATATAAAAGTAATATTTGCCTTAAAGATATTAGACATGAAAGTATTTTCATCCCGTGGAACGCCGGGTATATCAGCTAGTATGTAATAAACCAGCGGGAATGTTCTCCCCAGAACTTTCTTGTATTCTTGCACAATAAGCTTTATTGTGTTAAACTTCGTAGTATAGTGAAGTTAATTGAGTATACATTTTGGACCTCTTCCTTTTGATCTATTGGATGCAAAATTGGATATACATTAGTTAAGTTATAATTAATTTTTTTCTGACGTGGGGTAACTTTTCAACAAAAAGAGGGATTTTTTGCACCATGGAAATTTTTTGATGAACAGCAGCCCTAGTTGGTTTTTAAATTTATTTTTGTATTAAATAATAATAAGAATAATGTTTGCTCAAGCTTCAGATTTTCCCAGGGTGTATAAAAGGAAGTTAGAGACTTGTAAGTATATGGAGTTGTCTCCAGAGACCTTAGAAGCTTGGTTTAAGGCGATTTCAAAAGTTTAGGGTATTTTTTAAAGAGGTAGAAACTTTTGTTGGTACCTCAAAAGTGAACAGTTTGTTATAAAAGAAAGCTAATTCATATAACTAAACATGGAAATCCCCTGGTTTTCTCCAATAAGAAAAAAAAAACCGTTACAACGTGTAGTCCAATTCAGTAACTTCGGTTTCTTGTCAATAATATAGATCTTAAAACGATAATAAACGTTTATCTTACTAAGAAGGTGCGGTAATAGATAGATGTATTAATAACACACACGGCAATAATTGGATCAAAGGATTTCTAAAACGCCATCCTGATTTGACCGAATGCAATGACAAAATTGTTAATTATAATCAGGCATTTATGAATTTATTGTTCCTGTATATTCCCACCCAGGCTTTCAATAAATATATCTAAAATTGCATCCAGATACTTTTTTTGTATTATACTGAAAAAAATTAACCAGCGCAAAGTATCCCCACTTATGAGGTAACTTTGCACCAATATTTCGAAAAAATCACAATTAATTATTAAATCACCGTCTGATCCAAATTTTGTAGCAAAACAATTCTCTAATAATTCCTCAATGAGGAAAAATTATAAAAGCCTTTCTTTTAGAGAAATACGTGTAAATAATCTTGAAATTCTGTCGGAAGTCATAAAAATCGGTGCAAAGTAACGCCGTTTTAGGGCACTCTTTGTTTGAACTGAAATGAGTAGCTTCGAACCGGGAAGGCTTGCAAAAGCACATTCAAAAGGATCTGTGGATTCTGTAACTATTTCTCATACTATTTTTGCTTCACTTAGTAGATAGATATTGCACCTCAAAATTTGAAGAATTCGTTTCGTATTTTATAATTTTTCTTCCGAAAATTAGAATGTATTTTGTTTAATATTGTTCTGTTTCTTTGAGGTACAAACGAAGGAATAAGCAATCGAATACATTTATTGAGAGACATACGTTTGAAATCCTCATTCTTACTAATGTTTTTTTATTGTGTTTATGTACATATATATATCTAAGAAAAATTTACCGACTTTTGACTACATGGATATTTTTTAATGTACAGTGATGGAGAAGTAATTTTAATGAAAAACAAGGAGTATAATTATTTTTGTAGTTTTTTTATCTTTATAGACCAGTGCAATTAAATTTTTATGAAATATACTTTAAAGTAAGGGGGAAAAAAAAAGCTTACAAAATTGTGTCATCGTTACAATCAAGGAAACTGGTTTCCTAGTTTGGATCACTGGTTTCCCAAATTGGATCACCATTTTCTTTAAGTACAGTTAAAGCAAAGATATTTTTTGGTACTCAAATTCACACCAGCACTCGTATGAATGTATGAACCCAAGTATTTTTTGCATTGCATCATTTCTTCTTCTTCCTTTGTTTCCTTGCATATGATACGTATCCTTAGTTTTTGTTCTTTAGGATTCAATATTTGATGGCTTTAGTGTCCTTTTATTATTTTTTTATTTAGCTCGTTCTACTCGCAATTTTTGAGGACTTCTAGCAGTGATAACTCCTGTCTGCTCTATTCCTGTTCAAGATAATAATCCCAATAATTTAAACTGCCCAATCTAGAAAACTGTTTGTGGTCCAATCTAGGCAACTATTGGTCAACAACAGAAAAATTCCCCTAATTATTAGTTTAAACTATTTTAATAAAATTATTATAATAAATTGCAGTGAAATAAATTTCCCATCTTAGGATAAAATAACATATTTCCCTACTTACTTTAAAACAGCGTAAGAGCTTCCTGTCTTTTGTTAAAATAATTAATTGACGATACCTAATCTAAACATTTGTTCCAAAGCTGTAACCACATTTTAATGATTTCAAGCACTACATTTACTTCGTTAGACCATCTTTTACGGCCCAAATAATAGAATTGAAGTTATGATATCTTTGCAATCTAGACGCGCCGGTTCAAATTCGGCCGCTGTCCCCTGTATAAAGAGCAGGGGTTTGCGCTTACGAATATTTCGGAGTAGTATGGATAGCCCGATATCCCCAGCGGACAGTGCTATCACCGGTTTTACTCGACCTGGGTTGCTTTGAATGAACCCATACTCTGTGAAAACACCTCTTCGATCATGTGATATAGAGAAGTAAAGAGCCTTCACTATGAGGATGGGAAAAAGTATTGGATTTTCAGTTAATAGGAGGGGTCAGTTCCCCGGGTATTTAGGGTGACTGATACTGCTGTGCAGGGATCTCTTAACGTTGCACTTAATCAAGACAAATGTAGGTGAAAGCGAAAAGCGTTGTATTGAGGGTCTTTACTAATTCAGGTTACGAACTGAAATAAAGTGGAACCAAACTCAGTTTTTATGAGCCATGGCAAAGATCTGAACTCATGGGAAAACAGCCTCTTAGAGAACCATTCTATCTTAACAAAACATCGAAAAGCATTTAGCATGTGTATTTCAGTTGGATTGAATGCTCAAACGGGGTATAGTTGTGCTCTATGGATGATAAACTGATTCGAATAAACTTCTTTTCCAAAGGTAATGAATTTCTTTTATTATATTTTCATTTTGAAATACGAATCAAATTTGTTCGTTAACAAGTCCTTGCAAGACTGTTCACCGTCTTGACTCATTGACAAGAATATTCAAACATTAATCTTAACCTTTCATTTCTATATATCCTAACGCAAGGAACTCTAAGCGCTCAGATCAGTGCTTACATCTGTCAGCCAACTGTATTCTATCGATGAAACAGTCTATATATATATATATATATAAGATCAGGCTTTACTGAGGTGAAATGTAGTCCATTTTAGTCATGGAACTTTTATTTAGGCATTTAGGATATTACGTTATTTCTTCATAGGTAAAGGATTCAATTTTTACGTAGCTCCATGACCAGTATTCAGAAGGTTACTCCCGAGCGGCGCGTTGTTGTTGAAAGCTTACATGCTGGCGTGAAAAAAGGCAGAAATGAATTCGCAGAACGCTTAAGTACCCAGAAAAGGGAATTTCCCCTTTAGAAACTCGTGACTTGAAAAGAAAGTTGTAGTGCGTTTATTATGATGAAAGTAGAAGTATTTAAAATGAGGTGTCGTTAAGATTATTTAGGAAAGTTAAAAAATTAAAATATCATATATATATATATATATATATATATATATAGTTAGTAATTATTTGAAAAAACTGCATATTGTATACTAGTCTCCAAAAGGCGCATGTTTTTTTTTTTAATTTTTGTCCAGTAAGGTGTTTTTGTTGAATGTAGTGTAAAATAAATTTTTATCGAAATTTTGAATACTTTCCATGCACAGCGGGAGGTGGAGCCAATTCTCACTCTGGGATTTTCTGTTAGTAATTGCATTTGTACTATGTTTTACGCTTTGAATCTGCTTTCTCCTGATACATTTAAGTCTTTTTATTTCCTTTCGCTCCTCCTTCCTTGCTACTTCCTGTGCAAAGATAAAACTATTGATCCAAACGCAATGAAGTACGATATGTTTACCAATCAAACATGACAGGAGGACTTCGCAAGAAAGCGAATCATTTGCCTATAAAAAGTATATAAAGGCTTCAAATGATAAACGAACCATATAGTCTTCTGTTTCCTGTTAGCGTCATTATAGAATTTGTATTCAAAACACGAATCTGTAGGTGCCGTGAGTGCTGAGATCGTTTTCTTTTTCATAGTTTTTCCATCCAGTTGCCAACCACGTCCAGTCTCAAGTGGTTTAAGTCGGTGTATCAATAATTCCGAATTCCAGGTTTGTCTTCCGCCGTTATCGCTGCTTTGAGTTTTTACTAATTATGTCAACCTACTGTCGACAATCTAATGACTGATAAGAACTTGCATCACTTCGCTTGACAAAAACTGGATGAGTTGTGAAAGCATTTGTGGTGTCGCTTCAAGTGTGATTAAAGCGCCACTTTTCCTTCGTATGGAACAAATGCAGTAGAAAGGAAATTCGAATCTTGATATCCTAGCAAAGAAAGAAGTAAAAAGATTAGCAATCTTCAGAAAAAAAAGACATATAACTGACAAATTCCTCAGCGTCATGTTTGTTTTGAAGCCAAAGATTGCGTTTTATGTTAAAAATGGAGCTATTTAGTCCAATAAAATATAAGTGATATAAGAGCATTTTTTTTATAATTGGGCTTTTTCAATAGTTTCTAAAAAATTTATATCATAAAAGCATTCTTTACGGATTGTATTCATTTTTCACGTAGAGATCTTGAGGATAAGGTCATAAATTATTTTATTAGATTAACTGATGTAGCACTTTTGGATATGATAAACATTCTTTCTGTTTAAGAAATGTATCTTTATCAGATACATCGATGAAATTAAACTTTAAAAAAAAGATAGGGTTTTCCTGATTGGCATGTTGTTAGTGATAAATTTTCGCCCTTGGTTTTTGTTCCGATATATATTCCGAGATTCATCACAGAACACTTGTCTCAAAAGTAATCATCATTTTCTTAAAAGTCATTTAACAAAGTCTAGATTGTAAGGTCAATAAATATTTGAAAACTAAATGTTTTTCACACTGTATAATGCGTAATTCTCTTTCCAGAATACAGAAAAGAAATCTAATGAAATATATGAGAGCGTAGTTTCTCATGATTTGATCTGGAGTTTTATAAGTAATACGTATAAAGAGTGATTTATGTAAATGATCTAATTAAATAGGGAACTAAATGCAACAAATTATTTCTAAAAAGATACATTATTATATGACGATTAATTTTTTGCGTGAAACTTATTTGAATTAATAAAAGAAGATAATAAAAAATAACTTTTCTGTATGCAGCTAGTAACCATTTACACCATATGAAGTGTTGCGAAAAAAATTAATTTAACTATTAGCATTTTCCGTATTTGTGTACAGTAATAGTATGTTTTTTTTCTTAGATCAAGGTCCAGTGTAGGACACGAAACGCCACTTATTTGTGTACGAAAGACCTTAAAGAATTCCAAAACTACAATCTTGTTAGAAAAAATACCCATAACATAAAATCTGAAATTGGTTAGCTTAATATGTCTCATTTCAACTTTTCGCGTCAGTGAACTAATCATAAAAGAACGAACAAGAGTTAAATAATAAAAACACTTACTGAGCATACAGTCTTGAAAGTATCGAATATCTTTCTATCCTGACAATTTCTTTTTTCTATTTCTTCTCTCCCAAAATATCGCGCAATAGCAGTTCTCAGTTAAAGGATGTATAAGCTTCAAAGTCTTCTCATCGTGTAATCGTCTAATTTGAAATCCGGATGACCAATGTTTCCATTTCACCATTCGGAATTTTCGTGCGTGCGTTTGGCGAAGAACCCACTCCTTAGCCGCGGTGGTAGGTCCCATGCTTAAAGCCATTAAACGAGAGAGCAAAAATCGTAAAAATGCTCATTATTATTCCACGCCGGACGTGTCAAGTATTTTAAGAACACTATCACGTGACATATTTTCTTGGGCTACTAGAAAGAAATGAGTTCTGTGGTTAACTTCTTCTGCATGATGATGTTCGTTAGAGGCAGAAGTTCTGACGGGAAAAAAATTGGGAAGGGGTGGACGAATATCAAAGACAGGGAAAATATAAAAGTTCTAAGTGTCACGATCTCCACTGACACAGAGCAGATACTGAAACAACGATCTATATTTTTATTTTAACAAGGCAAAATATAGATGGGGAATATTTCTCGGAAGTTTCTCTCTCTGTATGTAGTAAGGCTATTTCAAATAATGGTGTGAACTGACATATCCAATGAAGATGCAGGCTTGTAGAACAAATAACAGTTTATTTAAACTTCAGACATGCTTAGATCAGATCAGGTAAAGATATTATTTAAAAGATGAAATAGTTAGAAATTGAGTCATGGCCATGACGGGAATTTTACGTGCAAAGCGCACGTCTTGCTTCGGAAAGATTGCATAGTGAAAGAGGAAGTTGAAACATCGCAGCGGCTTAAATAGTACCGAAACGGGAAAAATCCCCAATTTGAGGCTCTAGAAACAATGCTGAAACAATGCTACTCTTACGAGTCTAAGTTGTAGTAGAAGTGCTTTTATCATAAGATTGAAGTATCAGTAATTCGTTTGTAGTTAAAAATTAACAGGCATTAAAAAGGATTTATTTTAAAGATGGGAAAATTTCTAAGTCATTATATATATATATATATAAACAACATTTCCATTGATGTTGTATTTATCCAAATTCAAAAAAAGATGCAGTCGTTTAAGGCCAAAACGGTTTATTCCAGAAGTAAGGCATAATCAAATTAGTTGTAGAGTACTCTATGATAAAAATTTTTAAAACATTATTGAAATAATAAAGCAATGGCCAGAAGTAAAGAATTACGCCTAAAACGGCGAGACTTGCTTAGTACGTTTCATGATTACAAAAGAAGAAACTTACACAGACGCAGCGAGTTTTTATAATACCGAAAAGGGAAAAGTACCGAAGTTGAGGCTCGAGAAATATTGTGACTCTTGCGAGTCTCGTTAAAGTAGAAGTGCTTTTATCATAGGATTGAAGTAGAAGTAATTCGTTCGTAATATAAAAATAACCGTCGTTAAAAAGGATTTATTTTAAAGATAGAAAATGTCTAAGTCATTACATATACACTGACGAGCCGAAACATTATGACACATTTCCCCACATTTTTCAATGAACTCAATCAAATACAATGAAGATGATTCAAAAAATCGAAAGCAAAATATCGGAATTCATAAGACCTAGATTAAAAATAATAGAGTAATATCCACAAAACAATAAAAGAAAAAAAGTAAAAGGCTTACCACCGCCAATATATATATACACATACACTGGAGAGCAGAAAAACTGGTACACCTGTCTATTATCGTGTAGCGCCCCCAAGAGCACGCAGAAGTGCTGCAACACGACGTGGCATGGTCTCGACTAATGTCTGAAGTCATCCTGGCGGTTTTTCACACCGTGAATCCTGCAGGGCAGTCAACAGATCCATAGGAGTGCGAGGTGGTGGAGATCTCTTCTCAACAGCATGTAGCAAGGCATCCCGGATATCTTCAATAATGTTCATCTCTGGGGATTTAGGTGGCCAATGGAAGTGTCTAAAGTCAGAAGAGTGTTCCTGGAGTCACTCGGTAGCAACTCTCGACGCGTGGGGTGTCGCATTGTCCTGCTGGAATTGACCCAATCCGTCGGAATGCACAATGGGCATGAATGAGTGTAGGTGATCGGACAGGATGCTTAAGTACCTGTCAGAGTCGTCTCTAGACGTATCAGGGGTCTCATATCACGCCAACTGCACACGTCCCATACCATCACAGAGGCTCCACCAGATTGAACAGTCCCTTGTTGACAAACAGGGTCTGTGGATTAATGATGTTGCCTCCATACTCGTACACGTGCATTCGTCCGATACAATTGGAAACGAGACTCGTCAGACCAGGTAACGTGTTTCCAGTCGTCAACAGTCCAATGGTAGTGTTGTCGGACCCAGGAGAGGAGTAAAGCTGTGTGCAGTGCAGTCAACAACGGTACACGAGTGGGCCTTCGGCTCTGAGAGCCCATATTAATGACGGTCCGTCAAACAGCGCTGACACTTGTAGATGCCCCATCATTGAAATCCGCGACAGAAGAAAACATAAAAACCATTTCAGAAAAGAAAAAACAAAGCGGAACATAACGCTAACGTTCGGGATGTGTCATCAGCAGGGAAGTCCCAATCAAGCGTATACTTATTATCGGTGTTTTCTAAACACAAACTCTAGCAATAATGCTAAGAAGAGTTTGTTTCCACGGAACACCGAACAAAAAAAAAACAATATTTTGAAACAAGGAAATATCAAGTAATAAGTTCATGTCTAATTGAAATAAAATACATAAAACCAAATTTCAAACCAATAACGTAAAAAGTTCATTCCTAATTGAAATAAGATGTTCTAATGTTTCAAAATATTGTTTTTTTGTTCGGTGTTCCGGGGAAACAAACTCTTTTTAGCATCATTGCTACAGTTTGTGTTTAGAAAACACCGATAATAATTATACGCTCGTTCGAGATTCCCCTGCTGATGACGCGTCCCGAACGCTAGCGTTATGTTCCGTTTTGTTTTTTCTTTTCTGAAATGGTTTTAATGTTTTCTTTTGTTAATATTTCTCACTTTTCGGTTGTACTGCTGCATTGGCGCATTCACCGTGCTGGTGAATTTTTTTCATGTTTTTTTTATATTTTTTCATATTTAAATCTTTTTTAGAATTTATGTTAACCATAAAGTATCCGTTTCCTAATGTTTGCTTAATTTGAAATAGTATTTCTTCGATTAAAGATTTCTTGTTTGGTTATTGCTCTTTTGTTATAGAGGTTTCTTTTGTCTTGGTTTCTGTTTTTGTTTATTATATATATATAATGTTAACAAAAGAAGACATCAAAACCACGTCATAAAAGAAAAACCAAAACAACAAAATGGAATATAACGCTAACGTCTGAGACGCGTCATCAGCAAGGGAATTCCCGAACGAGCGTATAGTTATTATCGGTGTTTTCTAAACAGAAACTCTAGCAATAGTGCTAAAAAGAGTTTGTTTCCCGGAACACCGAAACTATTGTTTTTTTTTTTGCTCGGAGGTTGCCACCAAGTGTCTCAGTAAGTGGACTCATTGCATAGTGCATAGACGTTTTACTATACCTAGACACTACTTTCATGACTATAGCTGCTATCGTTCTGAAGTTAAGGGGAGTTGGTCCTTATTTAAGTGGGTACCGTGTACATTAAATATTAATGTATATTAAGGCGCCAAGTAACCTTGTCAAACGATACGCATACCAGTGGAAGAAAGTGTTTCTCAGTATTATTTTTTTCCATTGAAAATATTTCTTTGCCAGATATTTCTTTTGATGGTTCAAAGACCGATCCTTTTCTCTATACCGGTAGCATATCGAGCAATAAAGATACATATTTAAATTATTTCACACTAGAACTCGTTAAATTGGTTTTTAGTTTTTATGAGGAATTTATAATGAAGTATTTTTGTATGCTTTGAGAATGCATTGATTGATTATTTTGAATAGATTGAGGAATAAAATTCGTTATATTCGACATTTGTTTTGGAATATTTTGATTGCTTATAGGGCATACTGTTCTGTATTTTCCCGTAATACGCATCGATATTTCTCAAGAATCGGAAAGGAATCCATGAACGGATAGCTTTGATTTAATTTAAAAAAAACTAATACATTAATTTCCCTTTTTCTGAATGAACATTAATTCCTTTGCTTACAACCATCGGATGTCTGAGAGAATACCATTTATATGAACTACTGACTCGTTTAATCCGAGGTTTGTCGCATTTTCCAAAACTGACAGTGAAGTGACATCTTTCATTGTGAACTGAGTGTAATAAAAAAGAGTATAGATGGGGCTACTGTAGCCTGTTTCGACGATCAGCTGACGAGTTATCCGATTAATTCGTTATTCACACACACACAGATGGTGATTTCTCCATACTTTTTTACTTTCTCGTATACGAAGTATACAAAGAGAAAGTACTGTAATCGTCAAAAAATTCGAACTCGAGATTTTGACGGATCTCCACGTTTTAGACCTCCCTGAGTCCGAAAAACACAATTTTGGAATTTTGTCTGTCTGTCTGTGTGTGTGTGTGTGTCTGTCTGTCTGTGAACACGATAACTCGAAAACTATTAGAGATACAGGTATGAAATTTGGTATGTGATCTTTACACATAATTTGTAGGTTTCTATCAAATTTTGGATAAAATCCGTCTACTGGAAGTCTGTCTGTCTGTTTGTCCGCGTTCATGTGAACACTATAACTCAAAAACTTGAATAGCTAGATGGATAAAATTTGGTACACAGTTTTATCGTCATGAATGTAGGTCCGTATAAAATTTTGGGCCAAATCCGTCAAAGGGTTGGCTGTCTGTCGGTCTGTATAATCGCATACTTATTCAGTTTTGAAACTAACTCCCTGCGCATGCCTACTGGTGGCAATGCCTGTGCAAAGAAGAAGGGACGTTCCGAAAACTTGGCAGTTTGCCAAAAACCAATTCTGGCGCGATTTTGTAAGGAAGCAAACATTTAGGGAGTCTCGCCAGGTCCTGTTGCGCAAAAGAATTCGCAGGGGATTTGAATTTGTTTTGATCCTTCAAACCACGCGTGGTTCCAACTTTGGTTTACTTGCGACGGAAGTTTATTTGACGTCTTTTATTATTCTAGTTTTCTCTACATGTCTTAGGAGTATACGAGAAAGTTTAGGGGAGACCACTCCCGTTGGTTAAATACAAGAAGTTGAAAACTGATAAATTATTTATCAGGCTTTTTTCTTCAGGAAATCCCGATGTTCTTAAAATCTAATAAATATAAACATTAAATTTCCTAGATAAAATGCATGTTTTGACCCAAATGCAGTCGCCCTTCCTGTGTTTTAATCCACGTTGCAAATATTCCCGAGTTTAAAATGATGTAATGTGAAAAACATATTTCTTAAATAAAATTGAAGAAATCATTGGTTTGGGCATTTCCTAATGACGAGTTCTGTGATACTTCAGTGCAGTAATGTAATTTGAAATTAATGCAGTATTCTCATTAAAACTATTAAATGAACAAATTTTGTTTCAGTAGATTGGAAAAAAAAACATTTCTGGTATCGTTAGGTTTATTGGACTTGATGAGTCGCAGGTAAGCAAGCTTAATAAACATAATTCGAATTTTAAGTGTCCGTTTTGTTTTTTGAAGCGGTGTAAACATGTTTCCAGAGACTGCTTCCGATTTTCTAGTGCCCTCTGACAGAAATGCAGGGAATACTGAAAAATAAAGCATATTTCTCCTTCTCTTCTTGAATATTCGTTTTTATTGCCTATGGTGCCTGTTGGTGTGTCATTGTATCTGGAATCGAAAAGGAAAGATGCAAATGTGATCTTGAAAAGCCATCTCTGGTACAAGCACTTATCGAGTAGGATGTTTTAGGCCACCAACTGCATTCCAGTGTAAAGCAAACTATGAGAAAGAATCACCTGTAAAAACAACCGAAGAGTGGAGGCAAGAAGGAGGACCTCTTGATCACCTACCATTTCAACGCTCTAGTGTTGGTTTTATCAGTCGGGGATGTATTTCTAAGAACTGATTGATACTACCAGTAAGGGAGAAAGATAGCTGCCACATGAAGGAAACAATGCTTCTCAAGTGCTTTCTTTTGACGTTGATGCTTGGAAGTTTGTGCTTGAGAGATAACCGCAAAACATAGTTGGTGATGTTTTTCTTTTGTTGCTGTGTATTCTATTCATATAAGATTTTTGTCGTAATGAAAATAAAAGATAAGATGACGAAAATAATTATTATAAAGCTTCATTTAGTGTGGTTTGAGCTTCATCTATTACACATGGAAATCTGAATTGTCGAATAAAAATTAAAGAGATAATTTTATATTTAAGATCATTTTAAATCTAAGTCAAAATTATTGAAAATTGAAGTAAACGACTCTTAATTCGTTATGCTTTAATCTTGAACAGTGTTTATAACAGTATTTAACTTAAATCTCCTTTGAATCCTTTCTTGTTGATTTACAACTTTCAATTCCAGCTTGTTATTACCTTATAACAGAATGGTTTGAATGAGAACACGAGTGTGTGAAAAAAGAAAATTTGTCCTAAACTTTTCAACAATTTACCGTATAATAACTAATACGACAATTATACTATACAAAATTTTCCCGAAGTTGCTGATTCAAAATTTAAACTCTAAATCTCTAGAAAAGTAAAATCTTAATAAAAATATACGTTGCAAAATAAAACATCAAAAGATGAAGAGTGAGAGAGAGAGAAAATGCAAGAAAACGATTCCCCCTCCCCCGATGTTTATAAATTAAAACGCGGTAGCATAATATTTTATCTCGAGCGCAGAAAATCGTTAGCAAAGAAAGAAAAAAAAAATCCGACCAACTTCCTTTCATACGGCTCAAAAAAATAATATAGAAGGAGAAAAAAAATAAAAAATTCAAGAATTGATAAATTAAAACACCGGAAGCATAACTTTTCGTCCTGCGCATATTTGAATAATAATGG
>BGPR01032283.1:6730-17577 GCA_013235015.1 Araneus ventricosus | reverse complement strand
AAGCAATCTTTTTGTTCTTCGCGTCAATCATTTCGATATCCACAATATAACTTCAATTCAAATCACCTTCTTAAAAGTGATTTCAATATTAGATAAGTGTTTCCATTTTATCAAGGAAAACGAAAGTTCCATCGATAATAACAGATCACGCCTGAGTCCACAACTATTCATTTGCCATTGGGTTCCAGATTGACAAAACTTCTTTAAAATATTACATGATTTAACACTTAATTGACAGGAAATGATAAAAGAATTTTTAGAATGGGATGATAACAGAATGTTTGATTTTCTTGTAACTGTGACTGAAACCAATCTTTTTGTTCTTCGCATCATTACCTTCAAAACTATTTACAAATTAATCCAAACCATTATATCAATGAATGAGATTAAAACACCTCTTTGTCGAAAACGTGTTTTGACGCAGGGTTGCCATATCAAAATAGCAAAATAAGGCCAACCCTTCTTAAAAATAAGGCCAAAAAAGGCCAAATTTGACAAATTGACTGAAAACATCATTTGCTATTAGAGAAAAGGCTGTCCTTTATGAAAGCGAATCCCACTTGATAGGCATATGTTCAACTAGAATTTAAGTAAAGAAATTTAAAACATCCTTGTTCTATTCAGGAGCTATTTCGTCTGACAGCTCATTATATATCATTTGAAATGTGTAATATCAAAAATTTATTAAAAAACAATAGAATAAGTAATTAAAAATTGTTCTATAAGTCATTAACGAAAATGAAGCCAAAAAGGCCAAAAATTATTTTAAGGCCAAATGAAAATTCCTAAGGCCAAGGTCTTTCAAAAAAGGCCAAATTTTCATAGTTTGGCCTTAAAAAGGCCAATATGGAAACCCTGTTTTGACGTGTCAGATTTCTCTTTCTCGAAGTCAAATCAGATTTTCTTTAATTCTATCGATATAGCAGTGCCTAAAAATAGAATGGAAATGAAATTTAAAAACATTTTCTTATTTCAGTTTCTTTTCTGCTTCTATAATTTTCTCATACGAGGAACATCGAAAGGAAAGGTTTGATTTCGCCTCTAATGAGGCCTACGTTTATTGCACAAAATATTACAAAATTATATTATACATAATAAATATTATAAAATATATTTTTTAAATACGAGCAGCAACCTATTGTTTGCATCGCCACAAGTTCACTAATATCGGCATACTGTCCTATCGCCAGGAGGTAAACCCTGGACAGGGTTGCCGCAAGTAGACGAGTCGAAGAAAGAGGGTGGACGGGTATAAAATCAACCGCAGCATTTGGCCTAAAAAGCACTCTTCGTTAGGCGAGGAATTCATTTTAGACCATAGTACAAAGCGAAAGGAGACTTCCGTCGGTTCTATCTGCGCCAAATGAAATAAAGCCCTTTCCTTCACCCCCATAATGCAGTGAAATATCCCGTTTCGATGACGCCCGACACAGACATGTCTGGTGTCTAGGATTTTTCTCGCGGCGGTAATACAGCCCAGGTAGCACAGAAATATTATATAATATTTGCACAATGTTATACAATATTACGAACACCGAGGAACACCGAATACTGTTATGAAGTATTGTATTGTATGTATCAGTATTTCCGAGATACTAAATTTTCACAAATAATATAAAAACAATGTTCATTTTAACTCAGGATATCACTCGATTGGAGGTTTTTATTACAAAAACACCACTGGAACAATTATTCTTTAAGATGCTGAATATTATATCATACTATACAATACAATGCACATGATATTTTGATTTTTATATTAATCAGCATTGATCAATATTTTAAGGTGAAGTTATTCCTACGTTCGACAGATGGCAGCATGAAAATACCGTAACACTATATTAATCAACGTTGAATCTTATTTTCAGGTGAAGTTATTCTTATGGTCGCCAGATGGCAACCTGGTAATATAATAACACTATATTAATCAATATTGAATGATATGTCTGAAAAAGTATTTTAAAAAATGTTCATTTGAATAATAATGTTTACATAGTCATTTTCTTTCACTGTATATAAAAGGCGGGCCGGATTCAACTAATAAAGTTAACCATAAAACAGCTCTCACATACAGATTATCTATGAAAAAAATTGAGTGTTATTCTCATCGTAAAAATATGCACGTGATTTTTTGTTGCGAATCCTGTATTTGATTTTCAATCAATACTCTAATTATAAATGGCGTCTCTTGATACATTGAAAGAGGAATAAATAAATTTCAAAATTATTTTTAAACCTTTCAAACATATTATTATAATTACTTTTAAACCTTATTGCTTTAACTTATTAAATTAGAAAACTTAGATATAAGAGCTAAAATTGCTTCCTCTTTGACTCCTAACTTCATTTTGAACTCGAAATTGTAACGATAAAAGATAATTTAATTAAAAAGACTTTCGTATGAATTGTTAATGTGCATAAAATTTCGTAGATCTAAATTCTAACTAAATTTTATTATTATCATTTACGTCCGGCATTTAAGTCTGGCTGGTCAAGCGGTAAGATTTCTGGTTCGTGTGCGGAATGTCCCGGGTTCAAAGCTCGCTGCAAGTAGAGGCGTCCAAAAATAACCAAGTATTACCCGGAAGTTCAGCACTTAGGAATTAAGTGATTAAAATTCTTCCATGCTTCTAAAATGTGTTTTTAAAATATTCACTATATTATATAATATTATTCAGTATAGTACACACACACACACACACACAATATTATACAGTATTATATGACATTATCCAATATTATGAAAAAAACCATTGTACAGTATTGAAAAAGTCTTACGTTTCACAATTTCAATATTGGGAAAAATATTGTATAATATTACTTTTTCGAATTTTGTGATATTACACAATATCATGTACTACCTGGGGGAGTGACTTGTTTTCCTTTTAACGCTCTCCACTAGCCCTTTTGAAAACTGAGCCGGATTGACCGGACTGGATGATAGTTATATCAATTACAGTCGGATATATCAATATCCAGATCGTACCAATACATGGACGCTTATCCATGTTCCAAATGCATAAAATCCATATACATTACGCATTGCATGACTCCGATTACCCTTCACAAGGCCACGATGTGCAAAGAAACTTGCAAAAGTATCTTATTTATTATGGTAATAACAATGATAAAATGCATTCTTTATTTGTTAAACAATCTTTGAAATTGCCTCTGATTGCCCGTTTGCTTTTATATGACCTCGGTCTGCTGTTCTGTTGAATTATTTATTAAGTTCAGTGTATGGCGAGAAATACTTCCTTTAAAGTTGAGATGCGTTTTCTCTCTTATCTTTCATTTTCAACCATCATCATTCATGCAAAGGGAATCACGTGCCTTTCTTAACACGTGAATGATTGGTATTCAGTATTTTTACCTTCTCGTATACGAAGTATACAAAGAGAAAGTATTGTAATCATCAAATAATTCGAACTCGAGATTTTGACGCATCTCCGCGTCTTAGACCTCCCCGAGTCCGAAAAACACCATTTTAGAATTATGTCTGTCTGTGAACACGATAACTTGAAAAATATTAGAGCTACAAGGATGAAAGTTGGTATGTGATCTTGTCACTTAATTTGTAGGTTTCTAGCAAATTTTGAACAAAATCCGTCTACAGGAAGTCTGCCTGTCTGTCTGTCCGCGTTCATGTGAACACTATAACTCAAAAACTTGAATAGCTAGATGGATAAACTTTGGTACACAGTTTTATCATCATGAATGTAGATCCGTATCAAATTTTAGACCAAATCCATCGAACATGTTGACTGTCTGTCTATCTGTATAATCGCATATTTTGAACGCAATAACTTCTTTAAAAAATTACTTTGATATATAAAATTTGGTATGTGATCTTCTTACCTTAATGGTAGATTTGTGTCTAATTTTTGTGTCAATCGGTTGAAAAAAAAGGCGTTCAAATTGCAAATTTCGTTTCCTTTGTCTTACACCCTGCCCTATTAGTAATCACGCCGGCTTCTAATTCCACTTCCGCGTTGGACGACCTTCGGAAATCATGGTATGACACTTCGCTTATTTTTTCCTCCACTGCGTTAAGGGTTCTTGTTCGTTTCACCGCCTTTTAGCTTACTTTTTTTCCCTACATGTGTTAGGAGTATACGAGAAAGTTTAGGGGAGACCACTCCCACTGATTTCACACGCTTTTATATAACTTGTCCTATTTCAGATTTGTGAAGATGGAATTTTATAAACAATCTTTCCAGTGGCGTAGCGAGGGTGAGTGTCGCCCGGGCAATACTATAATTATTTCGCCCCCCCCTTACCGCTCATCGCCACTGATTTAGCAAGGAGAAAGGGTGCCCTGGTAATGATATTATCTTTTCATATCCGCATCATATTTGGATTCAACAAGTGGCGTAACTAATGTTTGGTCTCCATGCCGCCACCTAAGACTGGCGCCAGGGGTCTCTATACCCCCCTTGCTTCCCCCTGTCGCTACGACACTGGATCTTTCACTCACTTTCTGATATAATTGAGCTCCGAAATTTTGTACAGTTTTGCGTTCTCATTAATATTTTCAGAACTAATTACTAGTTAATCAATTAAATTTTAGTAAAATTTGATTCCACGTGAGAGGAGCCATCTGGTAATGAATATGAGAAAAAGTTGTAAAAAGATAAGATAATAGTTATAATAACCAGCGTGAGTGGTCTCCCCTAAACTTTCTCGTATACTCCTAACACATGTAGGAAAAAAGTAAGCTAAAGAGCAGTAAAAAGAACAAGAACCCCTAACGCAGTGGAGAAAAAATAAGTGAAACGTCATACCACGATTTCCGAAGGTCGTCCAACGCGGAAGTGGAATTAGAAGTCGGCGTGATTACCAATAGGGTGGGTGTAAGATAAAGAAAACGAAATTTGCAATTTGAACGCCTTTTTTTAACCGACTGAGACATAAATTTCTACCATTAAGGTAAGAAGGCCACATACCAAATTTCATTTATCAAAGTAATTTTTTAAGAAGTTATTGCGTTTAAAAGTATGAGATTATACAGACAGACAGACAGTCAACCCGTTGACGGATTTGGCCAAAACATTCATACGGATCTACATTCCTGATGATAAAACTGTGTACCAAATTCTATTCATCTAGCTATTCTTTTTGAGTTATAATGTTCACATGAACGCGGACAGACAGATAGACAGACTTCCCGTAGACGGATTTTGTCCAAAATTTCATAGAAACCTACAAATTATGTGTAAAGACCACATACCAAATTTCATCCCTGTAGATTTAATAGTTTTCGAGTAATCGTGTTCACAGACAGACATAATTCCAAAATTGTGTTTTTCGGACTCAGGGAGGTCTAAAACGCGGAGATTCGTCAAAATCTCCAGTTCGAATTTTTTGACGATTACAATACTTTCTCTTTGTATACTTCGTTTACGACAAAGTAAATAAATTATGAAATATATTAAAAACTAAAATGTAGAAAGTAATAAATTTTTTAAAAAATTTAACTCGGCCGTACTAAAATGTAGAAAATGATTTTCTTATCAAAAAATCTGGATGTCAAAACAAATTCGTAAAAGCCTGAGACTCTGACTCTCTAAATAAATTGGAATCTTAATCACATTCTTAATATATTTTTAATTTTTGATGAATGCTTAGGAATTTTCTTTCATATGATATTTATTGAAGCTTATTTTTTTATAAAATTGTTTTCAGCACCTTTTTACGAATTTGTTTTCACCTGTAGAATTTCGATAAAAAGTTATTTTCTACTTTTCAGTGCATCAATAAGCGTGTTTTTATAAAAATTTATATTTATCATTTCCCCTTTTCATTTTGTTGTAGAAAATCTCCACTTTTCTTTTAAAAGTAGCACATAGAAGATCGACTAGCATTCTTGAGCAGATATTCTCGTTCCATTCATCTGAACAGATTTTCTTTCTGTGGACGAGTTTTCTGGTTTGTTTATTTTAGATTCACAGACCAATAAGATCCCTTTGGACTCTGTATCCAGCGCCAAGTTCGAATCTTCTTTCTTTAGTACACAAAACGTTGAATTCTGTGTTCTTTGAGTTCGTGTAATCCCTTTTATTTCAATCGGTTTAAAAAAAATTCTTCGAAATGGCTTAACTCCAAATGTAGGCTTGCCAGATTTCTGAAATGTTCAACCGGGACACATTCAAGGGTACACACCCTTGGAGGGTTTTTAGAGGGTTTTAGAGGATAGTTTATTCTCAATGCTATGAATAAATGGTTACTAATTAGGAACTTAAACCAGGGGTAATAATAAATGACATAAGCATATAAATTTAAACATTTTATTTCTTACATGTTAATATTTATAAGTTACTTAAGTAAGAAGAAACACTTTGAATGAGGAATAAAAATTTGAGCAATATTTACGTGTACGTTTCATTGGCTAGGACTTTTTTTTAGAAAGTTTTTTCTGTTTTTAATCTTGTTGTAAAAATCTTCACAAGCTAATCCGATATTAATTTTACATGTCATCAAGCCTTTAACCGTAGATTCCTTCATCAAACCCCTATCTTCAGTCCATGCGTTGTTCATCAAAGAAAATACTCTCTCAACTGGTGCTGATGTCCCAGGTAAGCAGAAGGCATACTCAACAATCTTGATCAGATTGGGGGCTGCTATGTGATTCTCCTTGACGTGACCAAACAGCCTGAGCCATTTTTCTTCACTTGAAATAATCACATCTCTGGTAGTCTCTTCTTGCTTCCACTGTTCCCAATTTGACTGGAAATACTCCTTAGCAAGCACAACTTCGTCAAGCAGCCGATCATTGTTTATTTTCATATCGGGTACATCAAGAAGACTGCTATTAATAATTTCAGCAGAAGTTTCAGCGTTTTCCCAATCAACAGCATTGAGTTAGATTGACCCATGAAAACGGTTCAGCGTTTCCAAAACTATCCTCCAGAGGTCCAAGTATGCAATGCATCTTTCATAAAAGCCAGCAAATTCTTCTTTCACACTGTTACGGACTTGCTCATCTAGACTTCTGTAGATGTTCTTTGCGCCTGATGTGCTTTGTTATTAGGGATAAAGTTTGAAGCCTTTCTTTCTGTCAGGTTTCTTTTGAGAGCTTTGTGAGCTTCAGCAACCTCAAAAGCTGTAGTGTTATCTTTTTCCATTCCCAGGATGGCCTTGTTAAACAGTGCAAGCTGTCCGTGGACAAACCACAAGTAGAGCTCGCCCGTTGAATCAGTAAACAAGTTTTTATTGTTGATGGGCACATTTCTTGGTCTAAAAAAACGCTTTCCAACCTTTACAAATCTGTAAAATTTTTTCCAGCGCGGGCATCATTGATGGAAACCGGGTGTTCCCGTGTTGAATGTATTTACGGTACTGTATCTCGGCATATTCACAAAATTCTTTTACTTTAGTTACACGGCTAAAGCTACACCCCTTAGTGCCCAACATTGGACTCGCCCGGAGAGCCTCTCGCATCGCGCATGGTCACGATTGGCGAGACAAGACGATACGATGACAATATTATTTATTAGCAGACCATCTCTCTTCTATAGTTTTAACTTTTCATACAGTACAGTGAAATAACTGACAAAGTAATTCCTAGTCCTAAATAATCCTTCACAGTTAATTATTTTTAGACTTTTTTGGTCATCTATAATCAAATTTAATTTTTACCGGGACGTGAAGTAAACCGGCCGGGACACCGGGATTTTGCCTGAAAACCGGGACGTCTGGCAAGCCTATCCAAATGGAACGATTGTAATTAGCAAAATCGTTTGGCTAAAAATTTAACTCCCAATCTTTTCATAGAATTAGGCTCTTTTTTTAAATTAAACATTGAGAGCTACAGCAATAGGAACATGAAATGCAATATTTTCAAAGATCTTCACACAGAATGTTGAAATTTTGAACCTACTAATGCAATAAACAATACAGAAAACTCATCCATAGAATTGAGAAATCGTTTGCACCTTTCTTTTATTTGAAATAGGATTAATTACCCAGCTTTTAAATTCACACAAACACAGTATATAAAATAACTTTTATTTCTGAACTAAAATTGCGATAATATTTAGGTCTCAAAATTTATTTGTTTTACAATTATTGTTGCAGAATAGTAAAATAATAAGTATTTTAATACTCTGTTTGGTAGAATATTTATTAAATTGGCATTTTTTATGAATATGAAATTTTAGGCATTATATTCATTTTCAATCACATTATTAATATAAACAATAATTCGTTTTTTATATTCGTAATAGACTCAATTCATGTTCACATGATACATGACAAATGCGCCGTATCAATTCAATTTTAGAATCTTGTTTGAGGGAAAAGGTACACAAAAGTACATGTTCCAATTAGATATCAGAATGCAAGAGAAATATACATGCTAGATTTTCTTCAGTATACAATGAATCTAAACACAAAATGCTCTGTATTGTTGAAATATATAAAAAAAATCAAGGGGGAAACACAACCTTTGCCTTTCATAAATTATCCTTTTGTCAAATATTACAAACGCATTTCATTAAATTTTCAACAAATATCGAATGACTACAAGTTCCCTATTAAATATGCTGGGGGGAAAAGAACATCGCTGAAAGCATCAAAAGACAATGAAATGGCTTACACTCAACTTTGTCAAATCACTAAAGTTGCCTACGAATACCTATGAGATTAGGATCGGTCGGTCTTGATATATCCTACGGTCACCGTCAAAATATTTTGTCACGTTTCATTAAAATGTGCTCCCAACACGCCAATTCTTTCAGTATAGAGCCTTCAATCTTGAAATTGATGTTAATTTTGTGATCTTCTGTCAAATCATGCCAAAACAAAGAAGCTATAACTCTCCATTATATCCAATTTACTCAGATATAATTGCATAAAAATGCAAAGCAGTTACATAAAGTGCATAATTTATTAAAAAAAGAAATTTCGATTTTTGAATAGGCAAAATCGTGCTTATGTTAACTTTAAAAGTTTTTTTTTTAAAAAAGTAACTAGAGTTTTAATGCTATGCAAAAAAAGCATTTTCGTTACAACATGAATTAATTTGCAATGAAATATAAACAATACCCTACCCAAACTGTTCCAGAAATCTACAGCACGATAAACTTTTATTGTAATGAATTTGCACAAGGATAACTTTCAAAGTTTATTGATCGCTCTACACAGGGTTCCTACTTATATCCGTTGCACCCCCCTTAACTTCTGAATGGTGACAGCTTAGGCCATAAAGTTGGTGTCTAGGTATAGTAAAAAGGATATGCGTTACTCGATGAGACAACTTACAACGCCATCTATCGGTAAATTTTGGAATTAGAGGTCCTATCTCGTAAACGGTGAAAGATACGAGGAAAAATCATTTAGAAAGTTGTAGAGCACACTCGATTTAGTGCGAAAAGGTACCTTGCTCACATTAATACTCAAAACAGAATGCAAAAAATGAACATTTGTTTGGTCACGATTTCGAAAATTGTCGTGTCATAAAGAGTGGAAGAGAGAAATTGAAACACCTCCCTGTCTTCTGGATCATTTATTTATATTGCTCAAAATGCTTTCCGTTAGCCACTATACACATTTGCACTATCGACTGGATTTCTCGCTTCACATTGTGCAACATGGCAGGTGTTACGGAGGTACAAGCATCAGTAATGCGTCGTCGAAGATCCTGAAATGTTGGCGGAGGGGTCGCATATACCTGCACTTTTATGTGTCCCCATAAGAAGGTCTTTTCTCGCTTCGCTCGCGTTTCACGACGCCATAGTGTTGAAAATCACAATCAAACAAATGTTCACTTTTCACATTCTGTTTTGAGTATTAATGTGCGCAAGGTATCTTTTCGTACTAAATCGAGAGTGATCTACAATTTTCTAATTGACTTTTGTCTCGTATCTTTCACCGTTTACGAGATAGAACAGCTAATTCCAAACTTTGCCGATAGATGGCGTTTTAAGTTGTCTCATCGAGTAGCGCATAGCCTTCTTACTATACCTAGACACCAACTCTATGACCTAAGCTGTCACCGTTTAGAAGTTGAGGGGGGTGTAACAGATATAAGTGGGAACCTGTATATAAACATCATAAGAAATTCCAACTGAAAAATCGGGTGTGAAGCAATTAGACTGTTTTCCACTCTTCCACAAGATTCCACTTACAAACCGCGCAGTGAAAGATGATTTTGTCTATGTTTTCTGAAACAAAACGTTGTCGGCTACCATCAAAATAGGTCATCTGAAGTATCCGAAATTACCTTTTCTGTTGACGATTTTTTACTGCGTTTATGTTTTATATCCTAATTTTGGTAACTATATCCCAAAAAAATTTCACTATCCTAAAGCATGAAAAAATTACCAAGAGCAGGTAAACTAATAGAATAAGCAAAAATGTTTTTAGTATTTTCCTTCACCGTCAATGCAACGCATATGCTAAACTAAATTTTCCGAATATGGAACAGTTTTGTTTATTTTCATGGTAATATGAAGAAAATCGAGGAGAAAAATATTTTATGCTTCAAAATCTGAGTTTCTATCTACTATCACAATTGAATTCAAATTAATTTCTTAATAAATTATCAACAATTCGCTAAAACGTCCAATTTCCGCTATTAAATTGGACAAATCATAAGTTATTTTGAATTAATAAAATTAATTTCCTTTTTCCGTAAGGGTCAGTATAATTTTGTGAGGTCTTTTTGGCTCATGGGCCTAAAATGTGATGTTCTAAAAATTAAATTTACAAAAATTCCATTTAAATCAATCATTTAAACAATTAATTCCATTAACGTTGATTTACAGAAGAACAAATGTAATTTTCTGTCTAAAAAATCCTGTCGAAATATTTGTTCTAAAAGGAAAAGTTGGAAAATTATGAAACCT
>BGPR01032282.1:0-11943 GCA_013235015.1 Araneus ventricosus | reverse complement strand
TCCCCGGTGAGTGTTAAATTTCTTCATTCGGTGAATGTGTTTGGTGACTGTCGATATTCACCGGTGAGTGTTAAATTTCTCCAGTCTGTGAATGTCGACATTTTCCGGTGAATATATTTGGCGATTGTTGACATTCGCTGTTGAGAGTTAAATTTCTTCAGTCGGTGAATGTCGACATTTTCCGGTGAAAGCGTTTGGTGATTATCGACATTTCCCAGATTTCAGTTTTTCACCGTAACATATGAAAAGGATGTCCTGTCTAATCGTGACCCAATAGCTAATTTTTAAACAGTTACAGAGAGAAATATATTTCCAGTAGGAAGAATACATTATATAACTTACATGATTATATTTTACGTCTGCTGAGCCAATTAAAGTGCTGCTGAAAGAATTACGAAATATAACACTTGATGCTGTTCCCAAGCCTATAAGCCATATTTAGTAAAATACTTCTGACACGTTCCCATTCTAAACATAAAAAGTTTCACTCTTCTGCGAATAATACTGTCCGAGTAATGCAGCTATAAATTTCATTATTTCCGGCCAATCAACAGCTGCCATATCCTCGAATCTTCCTTGATTAGCGGATTTTCTTAGAGGCAGACGTTCAAATGGGCTGAAATTGTCAAAATTAGTGACGTCCAGAACTTCAGAACAATGTCAGTTATAGTCATACAAGAGTGGAACTTTCTTTCGTTTAAAATGTGTGTCAAGAATCCTAATATAAATAAAAGTCATTGTAGGCATATATGTGTGTATGTGGGTATGTTCTACATCTCCTACTACTACTGCAGTAATTTGAACCAAACTTTGCACACTTATTTTTTAAGACAAGAGGAATATTATTGTCAACATTTCGAAGTCCGAAAGTTAAATAAATAGTCAGTTAATTAGAAATTAACCGAAACCGTTTTCCCATATTTACTTCGGAGAAAATAATCACTCAAAAAATATTTTTATACCATCTTAAAATTCAAAATTTTAGCTTTTCAATGATACCAATTTTATATCTGTGAAATGTTTCCTTCAACTGTTATTAAATTTTCAAAACTTAATAAATAAATTATTACAGCAGACGATTCTTAAATAAAGAAAATTTAATGATACTTCGTTGCTAGGCAACGGTGAGACTTTCTTCTTATTCCTATAATTATTTTAAAAGAAAGTGAAACATCACTGTCAACTTTAAAAGGCCCCAGAGTTAATTAATTTTTTTAATTAAAAATTATTAACTTTTCTGTGATACCTTTCGGAAGTGTTATGTTACAGTAACTATTTTTTATACCATATTAAAGTTTAAAAATAGCTTTTCAGTGACACAAATTTTATTCAAAGTTCAAAATTGTTACTATCATTTCAATAATTAAAAAAAAAATTCCACTTGTGTATAAAATTCACCATTTGTAGCAATGTATTTTTTATTGTTAAAGAACAAGAATACGTATGAAGAACTGTTGCTAAGAACATATAAACAAAATTCTGGAAGAATACTAAAGAAAAATTTCAAAGCAGACGATTCATAATTTATATCGGGAACAACTATTGATCTGGTTTATTTTGACGATTTTTATTAATGAAAATTTAACTATTTAATGAATTGACCCAACACATGCGTCAAAATCCTTCTTATACTTCACTATTTATGAACGAAATTTGAAGTAAAAACGTTTCAGATGATAAAGCAGTTTTTGTATTATAATTTTCTGTACAAATATAATTTTTTCATTAAAAATATTAGACCTAAAAGTGTTTTAATCCCGAGCAACGCCGAGCATAACAGCTAGTTAATAATAAATATGATTTGTAGGACCGGGAGACTGAATAAATATTTCGACTTCGTAGTTTTTTCAAAGAACATTTATTGACTCAAACAACATTATATCGGACTTCCAATAAAAATAGTCCAATCATTATATTGGACTATTTTCCAATGGGAAATATAGTCCTATCTCTAAAGGCTTAGATATTATCCATTGAAACACGATTAGATTTTACACACTGTTTATACACTAAAAATTATTAGATTGAGATACCATCTGCGGAAGAGTGAATTAACTCTTGGAGATTTTTCATCATATTTGGAGACATGAAAGATTTATAATATTATCTTAGCCCTTCTTGCTTAAAGATATGGCAAATAAAAGGTTTTACCAAAAAAATGGTAGTCCAGATAAATAAATTTTCTTTCTAGAAACCAAGGTCCGATTTAAATTCATGCAAATATTCAAATAAAAGATAGTTTAGAAAACATATTTTTCTTCCAAAAAATATGAATCGAATAATAATGCCAAAATGTTTCTAAATTATAAAATACATCAAACACTGTACTTTAACAGAAATGATTCTCAACTTATGGATATGAAATAGAAGAAAGGGAGTTCAAAGAATAAAATTAAGCAAAGAGCTTCGAAAACGATACTAATTGAAACCAAAATGAAGAACAATATGTTCTGAGACAAAGATGCAATATTACTCTTGAATATACCATGACCAACAAAAAAAAATCGAGATGGAATATCAGATACTAGATCAGTAAAAATTATAACTACCTTTATATTTCATAAATGTAGTTATAATTTCATTTCAATATCTTAATGAAATAACAAAATAATTATGTAATGATATGCTTTTACAAACAAAGTTTTTTATTATATTTATAATTTTTCTTTCGCAGTTTTACTTATATTATTATATTGTACACATATCCATATCTCTTTACCTTAGGCTTAGAACATAATTTTCGGTAATTTAACGACAGAAGCACAAAAAAGATTTCTTTAAAGATAATTAATATTTTATAGAGATGGCCGAATATTAATTACATAAAGAAATTATTTCTGTGTTTTTGTTTTCTTTAATGTGTCTTAATAAAGATTCTTTAGTTAAAATTAAAACAAGAAAAAATGTTAAGCATAAGCTAACTAACTTGTTTTAAAGATTATTACTGTAATTAACGTGTTTATTAAGTACTAGGGATTAATTTTTTACACAGCTTGACATGAAATTGAGTTAATTAGTTTATAAAATTTATTCAGTTATATTAAATTCATAAAGTAGGATTAATTAAAAAATTCCTAAAGAAAACTAATTTATAAACTTCAGAAAGTAGACTTTCGCAACAAGGATAAAAGAAATAACTATTAATTCTTATATTTTGTGGGATTAAAAATATTTTATAAAACTAAAATGTCTGTAATCTGAGAAGAAAGCCTTCTTCTTTGTAAAAAAGACTTAATTCCTTTGCAGAATTCTTTGCAATCCAAAGATTTTTTGAGATTTTATAAAGAATATTGAATTTTCTAATCATCACTTTTAAAGCGACATTTTCTGTTAAGTTTTAGATTTGGTTTGGTTTTTCGTTTATTGCACCAAGAAGCATGTTTTATTACACTGACCTAAACTAACCAAATTTCCGTTTGTGAAAAATTAAATAACATCAATATATTCAGGATCTGTAAAAAGCTAAAATATTTTAGAATATGAATATGTGGATATTCTTTGCCTCTTCCGCATTCTCTGCTTTGTTTTGCGATCTTCATTTAGCTGCTCCTGGTGTTTTCTTTTACGATCTCCTGTGTACTTTTTGACGCAGATTTACGTCTCTCCATAGCAGTCTAATGTTGTTTCGGGAAAGGAAAAAATTGTGACGCTTTTCGTGATATTTTTAAACGCTTATAGCTCCACAACCAAATAACACAGAGAGTTGGTTTTAGTTTCATTTAACAGCAAAAGGTTGACATTTAAGATTCCAAAAATACTTTTATAATTTGGAATTACGATTTAGACACAGTCGAGCTGCAAAGTTGGTTAAAATCACTAAACAATTTCATGACGTCACAACTACCGATGCGCGCGTACGCACACTAAGGCAATTCTGTCGTCGATCTGAAGTTTACGCGAAGTATTACTCAAGAATTGTTGAATAACGTCGAATTTAGTCCTAAAGTTAAAAGCTTATAGCTCCGCAACCAAATAACATAGAGAGTTGGTTTTAATTTCATTTAACAGAGAAAGGTAGACATTTAAGATTCCAAAAATACTTTTATAATTTGGAATTACGGCGTAGACACAGTCGAGCTGCAAAGTTGGTAAAATCACTAAAAAATTTGGTGACTTCACAACTACCTATGCGCGCGCACGCAAACTAAGGCAATTCTGTCACCGATCTGCAGTTCCCGCGAAGTATTACTCAATAATTGTTGAATAACGTCGAATTTAGTCCTAAAGGTAAACGCTTATAGCTCCGCAACCAAATAACATAGAGAGTTGGTTTTAGCTTCATTTAACAGAGAAAGGAAAACATTAAAGATTGGAATAATAAATTTATAATTTGTTATTATGGTTTAGTCACAGTCGAGCTGCAAATTTGGTGAAAATCACGAAAGATTTTACATAGATGAAGTCACATAGTCAAACTAGACGAATAGTCACTATAGACTATAGAGTTATCATCACATAAAGCTACTTTAGGCACAGATAAGTAAGTTACGTAGTCTACGAACTAAGGTAGTAAGTCTACGAACCTCAATCGTTTCACAGAGACTGCCACCCGTCGAATTTTTTTATACTTCCTTATATTATAAGGCATTATTATATTGGTGGCGAACCTATGACCTACGAGTCAGGAACAGACCCACGAAGGCTTTTTAAATTACCTGCTCGTTGAATTTTACGAAATAATTTTCTATATCAGAAAAGCGAGAAAAAAAGTAAATATTAAAATCTTAAAGTATAAATATGTAATGTCGAAATTATGACATATATTTTTTACCAAATAATTTTTTATCAATGAAGAGACTTCCTAATTCTCGATTAACCATGTTTGTGTCCACACATTCGTATAAAAAAGAGTTTTCCTCAATGAATTTTGAAAATCTACCAACGGAAATAAACATGGAAATTGAATGTTAAATGCATGAATCTAATGGATACGGAATCTGAACCTAATATTAAGAGACTAGCTGAAATTAAACAAATTTTCTGTGTATCCAAATTATCGGTACTCTTTTTACCACATTTCCCACTTCCAAATGACGCCACTGAATTAGGGACTCACGGGTGAGTATTGGGAAAACAATGAACAAGATTTGGCACATTTATCAAAAAGGTTCGCCATCACTGTTATAGAATCTACTATTTGGAACGTTGTAGGCGAATGAATTTTAATTTTTTCATTGCTCGATCCTTTTATAGATAAAATTTGGCACATTTATCAAAAAGGTTCGCCATCACTGTTATAGAATCTACTATTTGGAACGTTGTAGGTGAATGAATTTTATTTTTTTCATTGCTCGATCCTTTTATAGATAAAATTTGGCACATTTATCAAAAAGGTTCGCCATCACTGTTATAGAATCTACTATTTGGAACGTTGTAGGTGAATGAATTTTATTTTTTTCATTGCTCGATACTTTTATGCCCAAAATTTAGGACATTTATCAAACAGGTTCGCCATCACTGTTATAGGATCTACTAGTTGGAAAGTTGTAGGTAAATGCAATTTTATTTTCATTCATTGCTCGATCCTTTATAGATAACATTTGGTCACATTTATCAAAAAGGTTCATCGGAACACTGCATCCTATATGCAATCACTATTTGGAACATTGGTGAATGAGATTTTATTTTTTCATTGTCTCGATACTTTTATGCCCAAAATAGGACGATTTATCAAACAGGTTCGCCATCACTGTTATGGATCTAATGTTGGAAAGTTGTAAAGGTGTCGATTTTACTTTCTCGATCTTTTTATGCACAAGAGATTATGTAAACTCTTTTAAATGCCTTTTTTATGCCTAAGAATTGTTCATACACTCTTCAAAGAATCAAGAATACCATTCAAATAAAACGTGTGACTTAAGAGTTATACATTTGAAGAATTTATTTCATCATCAAGTGCTCAATTTGAGATGTAAGGAAAGCCAGATAACTCTAAAGAGATTCCAACAAACAGAGAAACCGCTTTTCCTTGATTCCAGGGAATTCAAATATGAGATCATACATTCATTGAATGAAAGTAGGTGAGAATTTCAATGAGATAAACTTGAAGATTTATTTGTGTCAATTAAATTTGGAGAATGAAGAGTGAGATAACGCGTTAAGGAATTTCAACAAAGGAAAACTGTGATTCAAGGAATTAAATATGAGATCATACGTCCATTCAAATTACAATTAGTTAGTTCAATGAGATAACATGAAGGTTTTTCATCATCTCAGTATAATTTGGAGAATGAAGAGTAGATAACTCTTGAAAAGGAATATCGAAAAGAAGAAACCTTCCTTCCATTCAAGGAATTCAAATATGAGATCTATGTTCATTCAGTAAAATTAGGTGAGTTCAATGAGATAAACTTGAAGAATTTATTTAATCATCAAGTGTTAATTGGAGAATGTAAGAAACAGATAACTCTGAAAAGAATACGATAAAGAAAAGAAACCTTTTCCTTCCATTCAAGGAATTCAAATATGATTATATTCTTTTTTAACATCGCAACATTGCCAGTCTAGCCTTCCAGCATTGCCAATCAATCTTGCTATGAGGTGATACAATACATAGACTTGAAGAAGAAACTATCGGAAGGTGATTCATACGACATAGATTAGCTATACAAGAATCACTATAAAAAGGATAATGCAAGCCTTTGTACTAATAAAATGAATTTAGGCTGTCTTTTCAAGAGCATCCATGGATGTTAAAGGCGTAGCAGGCTACCTATGCTCACTGACTCTTTCATTTCGAATTTTCAATTTTTTTACTTGATCTTACCTCTCTTTCTCTAGAAGTTTGTTATCTGTTATATAGCCTTTTAACATATGTAGTTACCGAGATTCAGAGGATCCTCCCAGGCTACAACGTTTCTGTGGCGCTTTCTCATGATCAAATTCCTTCCTCGAAACTCCAATGGGGGAATAGTCCCACGTTAAATACATGTCATCGTTGTAGATCTGTCTGACAGGCAGATAGGACTACAGTTAAAGCTATGCCTCCCCCTGTCCCCATTTCTTCTTCCTGTAGCTGTAAACGCTATCTATTGTACAATGAGGGAATAAGTCACTGCCAGGGCGTTTCAGAAGCGGACGCTGTGTGCAACTCCCACTTCAGCGATGCGTAACACATTCAAATTGAGACATGCAAAGCCTTGACTCCTATTTTAGTTAAAGTTTTTCGTATCTCTTAGTTTATCAGTCAAGTAACATGAGTTTAAAATTCAATTTTTAAAAATTCAGTCTACGTTTGACGCCTACTGTCTATTTATTAAAAGCATGTATTATCTGATGGTGATACATGATTAACGTTTCTTCTAAGTGCCTTTCATAATGAATAAAATATTTTATAATTTTATATTATATACATTCCTAAACGTACAAACATATGACAGTTTTTTAAACTCTAACCTATACAGTAGGTCAAAGTACTTCACGACGAGGCTGATTAAAAAAAGTTTTTAGATTCCCTGTGAGGAAGACAGCACTATTGCAATGGTTCTCATAACACGACTTCCGGAAAATTTCTGCAGATATTCACCTGGATCCTCGCGACCCCTATCTCCCAAAACCACCTCTTCTGTTAAAAAAAATTGTATAAACTCTATACTATACTATATTACCATTTACCCATCTTAGTCTTGGAACACAAGCACATGAACGATAATTTTTTATTTGACTTTAACGCAGGGAATATGCTTGGGCTTGGTGAAAAATCTCGGTGAGTCAATGGGCTCTCAGCTGGGCAAGGGGTGGAAATGGCGTGGGGAATTTTCATTCTCTCCATAAATCATTTTCAACTGAGAATGAAAGAAAATTTGTTGTTGTTGTTACTAATATCATAACTGATCTTGGACTGGACGCTGACCAGATCACAGAAACTAGTTGACTTAGGAAGAATTATTTTAATTAGCTTGAATTCATTGTCTTATCAAGCAAAACAATTTCTGCATTTAAACTTTTTCGATACCTGCACGCATGCTTAGAGTTCTGAGCTGAAAAGGATCCTCCTCCCTTTCTCCCCTTAACTTAAAGTAGTCCTTTCAACCTATGCATTTTACCCCTTTCTGGAAAGGCATGATCATTTCAATCTCTTCCACCTGCTTTCATTCTAGCCCTGAATCCCTCGAAAATAAAGAGTGAAATGTGTCTTTTCTATATCTCGATTCAAGGAACTACCTTGCCTTCCCTACCCTGCCGAAGGATTTTTTTTCAATGGTATAAGGGAGGAGAGGGAGTGGACATTTAGAAACTCCGGTCAATCCGATTATTTTGGTAGCTTCCTATCGTCCCCCACATTTGGCTAGTTAGTGGGATATAATGTCTTTTAAATTTCTTCTTTGTTGGTTACGATACTCATATGAGTCTATGAGGTTCCGTATAGAATTTATGAAGCAGGATGGAAGTATAATGAAATGCCTAAGAGGAATATGTTCCTTATGGATTGAGTACGAAGTAGAAAACAAAATGCACGTATGATGACAGGAGATGAAAAGGAGGCGGGAAGGAGGAACAAGAATAGGAAATGGCGTAGGGTCATACGATATGGAAATATACGCAGCGTCTCATGCCCTGTCGAGGAGGAAAAGAGAAGTGTTTAGAAAATCATTTATGTCTTGTCAGAACACTAAATATATATTATTGAAGCAGCATGCTTGAAGAAGAATCTCGATTTTGAAACACAAATAGATTTGATCATAGTCGATTTTGGAACGTAAGAAGAATTTTAATCACAATTTGATTTTAGATCGCATGCAGCATTTCTAATTGAATTATCGACATATTTGGCTCAGCAAAATATTATTTTAGATCAAGCGTATATTGATTTTATTTAGGACACATGTCGTATTTGATCACGATTTAATCACACATAGCATCTGATCACGAATTTGATTTTGCTATTTAGCTTACAATTGTTATCGAACGTATGTGGCATGATAAAATCATTTTGGTCATATATAGCATTTGATTAGGATTTGTGATTTTGACACTGCAGCATTTGATCACGATCTGATTTTAGGACATGAGCATTGATCACGATCTGATTTGGGCCACATGTAGTATTCGATCACTCTATTTGACTTTTAGGAATGTAACACAATTGATTATCGAAATCACTGTATACATTTGAAACAATTCCTATTTTGGATTAACATGTAGCATTTGATTACAATTCTTTCGCAGATCGAGCTGCATTTGATTATCAATTCGTTCGATTTCTTTTAGGACGCATGCAACATTTGGTCACGATTTGATTTCCAGATACATTAGCATTTAACACAATTGATTTCGAAACCATTTGGCATTTGATAAAATCCCTATTTTGCGTACATGTGAGCATTTGATTGCAAATTATATTTTGATCTACATGTAGTATTTGATTACAATTCTATTCTCGGATCACATGTACATTTGATCATAATTCAATTTTTATGACATGATCATTGATCAGATTTGATTTTGGATCACACGTAGATTTAACGCGATTCGATTCTCGAAAAACATCTTGGCATTTGTACTTAATTCTTTGATCAATGCTAGCATTTGTTCCTATTGATTTGATATCCAGGTTTATCACGATGAATTTTGGCAGCATTTGAACGATCTTGATTGCTTATACTTTCATAGATTTTGGAACACATTTAACTTAATTCGATTATCGGACTCGCATTTGGATTTGATATAATTCTATTCATAACATGTAAAGTATTTGATTGCACATTATATTTTGGATCAGCTATGTAAAGATTTGATTACAATCTGATTGTTAGGACACACTGACTGTATTTTGACACATGTATCATTTGGATCACATGTAGCATCTAACTTTACAATTTGATTATCGAAACAAATTTGGCTGACGTAAGTACTTATATTTTGAATCACATGTAGCATTTGATTGCAATTATATTTTTTGATCTCATGTATATTGTTCAATTCTTCAGATCACATGAGCATTTGAATTACAATTTCGTTGGTTAGGGAACATGCGCATTTGATCTACGATTCATTGGGATCACATGCAGCATTAAACATAATTGATTACGGAACGACAATGCGGCGTTTGATAACAATTCTATTTTGGAGCACTTCGCGCACGAAACGATTTGATTTTGGAACGCATGTAGCATTTGAACAGATTTGATTAAAGTCTGAAAACTATCATTAAGTCCATAATTTACTCCCGAATGTAGAGGAAATAAGAGTACGCATGATTCGAAATTTTTCTCTGTGATGAATCACATTCCTTGTCAGATTTCATTAAGATTGTCCAATTTATTATCCGCAAATAACGTTCCCTTAATTGGAAATGTTTTCCTGCCGTTCTTTCAAGCGCTTTTCTTGGGTCCCCTAGTGTTTTAGGCATGTGTTACATATGCAATGAGTTTCTCACGAGTTCTCATCTCTGATGATTATACCCATTATTCCTCTGTACTTGAAAAGAATTGATGAAATATTGGTAAAATTGTATTAATTAAATTTTAATTTAAAGCAGTGAAATTTTTATAGTATAAAATCTATTTTGTGATTTATACCATCTCGTTTTATTTTAAACATTTCATTCGACTAACCCCTGAATTTAATTAATTATTTATCAGGTTATTTTTATTTCTGTATTACTAATGAAGTAGATATCCAGCCTTTATGAAGTCACCTTCTTCTTTTTTTTCTCTTATTTGATTTAAATGCAGCTAGATTTCCATTCCTTCATACTTCTCAATAGGTAGACAAATTACTGAGACTGGCTAGCATTGAATACTCCAAAATAGCATACTAAATTTTGTAATTTTTAATTATTTTTCAGGATTAAAAAGGGAGTAGAAGGTACCCACGTCTTAATCGACACTGAGGCTACAGATTGTTGGTATGCGCCAATGAAAGAGCAATCTTGTTTACAAACCGCCAGCTAGGTGCGAATTAAAACCGCCAAATTGGCGGTTAATGTCATAAACAAACTGCGCAAACTGGCCTGCAAAACCGCTTCAAATTGGCGTTAATACGTGGTAAGTCAAAACCAAACTTGCCGCCACTTAAAACCAAATTGGTGTTAATATGGTAAGTACAAAACCGCCAAACTTGGCGCCATTAAAACCGCCAAATTCTGTTAATACGTAAGTTACAAACCCGCTCAAACTATGGCAACGACGCCAATCGCCGCTAGCTCTGGTGGCGTTAATACTAATTCCAAAAACCGCCAAATCCAACTCGGTGGCGTTAATACGTAAGTCTGAGGGTAAGCTTTGAACAATCAGAGACACGTATAAGAAATATAAAGATAGTAATACTCCAAATTTTATAAATGTTGATCATTCGTTACCAGTATGATAGGCAAATAAGTGATCTTTCATTGATTTCCTTTCGCAGTGTATTGCAAAGTACGCTCAAAAACATTCCTTATGTATACTCCTTTCAATCTTAATTGTTATTAAAATTATAAATAAAGCATTATTCCTCCCCGTTAGAACAGTAACGTCCATTCGAGCCAGAAAGGATAATGCCGTTCTATTTACTGTACCCCAAAAGAATTGCCGTTTTAAAGAGCTGATTGAAGTATAATATTCTCTCTAAAATCGTTTCCATTGAATGAAGATTTAACCTCTCGCCAACGCTCTAACCATTGGTACAGCTAATCAAAATATACGTCACTTGTATTTTAATCGTTTAAAGCTTTACTCAAAATAGGAACTTGATTTACTAACTTCGAGCATGCCAAATTAATATTTTATTCTGTTCTCTGTGTTACGGCCTAATTTGTGATCCGTTACACTCTGCACAACTACTAGAATGTAATCATCTATATATTTTCTAATTGAAACTTTGGTTTGTTCGTATTTTACTTTGTAAAAAAAAGGTATGACTTTAAAGATGAAAATACCATCATTAAAAATTTGGTTCTATTAACACCACGCTTTGCAAATCTTTTCAATGACACAAGTGAGATATTCCTTGGCCGTAATG
>BGPR01032281.1:0-10779 GCA_013235015.1 Araneus ventricosus | reverse complement strand
TAAAAGATATTTTAACCGTTCTTCTTTCAAATAAGGGGGGAATATTCAATCTATTACCTCAAAAAAATGAAATAGATAGCTTTATTAGAACGGGGGATGCAGTAAATTTAAATACAAAAACAAAATTTTTTCTGCAAAACTGACTATTTTTTTAAAAAATTTCGAAATTCAGTAAATTACGTTTGAAGCTCAAAACAAATTTGATTAGAAAGAAAATTGTTTGTTCTATCCGATGGTGCATTGATTTTTTTCAGCGATCATTAGAAAAGATGCTACAGCCCTAAACGTGGCAAAAATGACCCAAAAGAACACAAAACACTAAATAAAAAAATTTCTAGATCAAATTTTAAAATTCTGGCTTCGAGGTACAGTCAGTCAGCATTACGACTACCTGTGTGCCAAATTTCATGTCTGTAAGTCCGATAGATTCGTCTGGACGTCGCAGACACACACACGCACACAAACATGGCCTTTTATAAGTATAGATTCTCGGATTTCATATCTGGCTGTGAAACAAGACAGTTTTCGTTACATTTTAGGTTTTAAAAGTTTGTATTTGACTTTCTGCAGTTACCCTAAATGCAATAAACGGTATTGCACCTGAACTGTGAAAATTAGGATTAGGATTTATCAGAATTGCCTCATTCCTTCCCACAACTAGCCATAAAACCTAAGAGGTCATTTCAACAGCCCCCGAAGCAGTTTCGTCGTCCACAATATCATTAACGACTTTAGAGCTTAAGTAATGACACGCATTAAAGCTTAACTTTAAAGACTATGGCTGATACCCTTGGTTAAGCAATTTGCTTTGAAAACATTACTTTTAATAAACTTGTGACGACTCCAAAGCACGAAGAGTCCTCTTATTGCATTATTATTTCTTTTTCTACATGAAAAAATACAACCTTTAATAGAACCCTTTTTAAAATATTAACTTCAAACGTCTGTATTGCAAAATAAAATTTGATGTGTGAAATAAAATAAAGAGTTTTACACTACAGTTTTCATAATATCAAACCATACCATTTGGGTATAATTGGGCAACTTATATATTTCTAAAAATTGAACAGCTTCAGCTTATTTATCTATTTTTAATTAGCCATTGAATATTATCAAAATGGGTTTTATAACTTTTATATGAGAAACGTAGATACCAATAAATTAGGAATAGTTCTAGAACGGAATTTTACTATATTAACGAAACAAGGTTAATTTTTATTTCGTGCTAAATAGCTAAAATGGTTTATCCATCTTTTTTGTTGTTGTTGTCGTTCCTGTCTCAATAAGAAGTCTTTTTTAACTCGAAACATTCAGTATTTGGAAAGCCAAATTTGAAATGAAAGAGTATAAAGATACAAAGGATTTAAAATCCATTTGTAATTTATAAATTTTGTAAGTGAAGTATGAATATAAGATATACATCTGTTGAGGTCTTTTTAACCCCTTAAATGGTTTGCCCGTATGCCGTACATGCATCGAATTATTGCAATTTTAAACTTATAAACAAAACAAAGTCGTTCACAAACATTATAAATCGATACAAAAGTAACGTTGAATTCATCAACATTTTAAATTTCCTTTAGGTCCTCAATTGAATTAAAATGGTAACGTATTCCCAAAATGGAAGGCGACAAATAATTCGAAAGTTGAGAAAACAACCGGTTAAGGGGTTAATGTAATCTTTGAAAGTTCTGCTTTTCTTTTGATTTTTTCCTATAATAATAATTCGTAAAAGAAAAAACTGAAACTGTCAAACAGTGCATTAATCTTGAACACAATCTCTTAATTGTTAATCCTCCTAACATCCAGTTATTTTAAACTTACAGCATTCAAATTAGAAAATTAAGCTTTTAAAGTAAACAGACCGAACTTTCTGCATGTAATCAAATCTCTGAAATCTTAAGATTACTTTATACCAGGACGTTTTAGAAAATAAGCATATAAATACGAATAATCCACTTTTAAATTGAACATGAAGAACAGAAAAGGCAGGTTCCACTTCTCAAACGGTTAAATCTTTTCTTTCAATAAAATCTTATTTTGTAAAAAAAACATACATACATATTTATTTTAGAAAATATCGTAAAATACCAATTAGTGCTATTGAGTAGCCAAATCGATATAAACACTTCCTCCATTAAATCTGTCTCCTTATACTTAAACCCTATTTCTCTCAGCAAACTCAAAGGCTACAATATACAGGGTATCCAAGCTTATCATGCACTTTAGCTAATTTCTAAACCGTAAGGGATAGACATATAGTTCCAATTGAAAAAATTCTTTAAATGAAGGGAAGAATTATATGTTTTGTGACTGAATAAATATATTCCAGAAAAAGTTGCGAATTCTAACTTTTTATACGATTCCCCTGTTCTATCAGTCATATTTAGTAAAAGATTTTGATACTCTAATATTTTAAACAAAAAAAGTCCCACTCTAATGGGACTAAAACTGAGCGAGTTCTGGAGCTTTGAATTTCGTGATTTTTAACCAATCAGCGGCCTCGTCGAGCAAGTATTGCGCATTGATTGGTGGATCGTCTTCAAGACGGCTATTGAAATGGTGTAAAGTGGTCTAAGTCAGCGATATTCAAAGCTCCATAACTCGGTCCGTTTTAGTCGCTGAAGAGTGGGACTTTTTTTGTTTAAAATATTAGAGTGTCAAAAGACTTTTACTAAATATGACTGATAGGACCGGGGGACCGTATAAAAAGTTAGAATTCGTAAAGTTTTCAGGAATATATTTATTCACTCAAAACACATGTATTATAATTTCCCCCTTCATTTAAAGCATTTGTTCAATTGGAACTATATGACTATCCCTTACGGTTTAGAAATTAGCTATTGCGCACGATAAGCATAGACACCCTGTGTACAGTGTGTCCGTAAAGTCATGGTGCAGTTTTGACCGGTCACAGGAAAGCAACGAAACAAGATAGACAGGCGACATCTTCACCAAATAAAAGGAAAACTCTCCAGGTTTGCATACCTGTTCAGCACAGTTCGATGTGGGCTCCATTTGTTGCCCTACACACATCTAAACGATAGTCCAGTTCTTCCCACACACGGATAAGGACGTCTGGTGTAACAGAATCAATAACGTCCGTGATTCTCTGTTTTAAATGATTAATATCGTTGATACGTTCATTGTATGCATGTTTCTTCACATAGCCCCACAAGTAAAAGTCTAATGGCATTGAGTCTGGGGATCGTGGTGGCCATGCCATGACAGCACCCCTGCCTATCCACCGCTGGGGGAATGTTGTATCCAGAAACTCACGAACAATGTTGCCGTAGTGTGGAGTAGCGCCAACGTGTTGGAAGATGACACCTTCTGGAAATTGTGGAACTGCATACAATTGCAACATGCCAAGATAGATGCTTGACGTCACAGTCGGGGTGCGTGGTGTTGCGTCATCACCTGCGCGCGCACACCGTTGCACTACAGACACTCTTTGGAATACTGTCCAATGTAGCGCAAGTTTCAACCATCCGTTTCGTTTCTGTTGGCCACAAGAAGCGTTCATAACTGCACCATGACTTCTGTATATCTAACAGGTGTATTTTTTCACCCACATTGGATTAGATAAAAGCGATGCCACTTTTTTACATCTAAATATGTTGATGCACACGCTTAAGAGACTACAAGGCGGATAAACCTCCCGCCTAGAGTTAAGGCAATCTGCAATTAGACGACTGATTGGCTAGAGTTGTCCGAAATGGGTTTTTTTTACTTTTGTTTTACTAACTTAACATTGCTTTTTCTGTACAGCATGAGGTGGAAGTTGCATTTACAGAAAATCCCTCGTCTTCTGCTTCCATTATATTGGGCTTAATCTCTCGGAAAAAGACTTTTCTCAAAAGATATTTCTTTCGTTTTTACGTTGGCTGCATGTGAGGTTAATTTCCTTTCTATCTAAATGCTTCAAGAGCTGTTATGTATCATTCCTTTTTCGGAACTAGCAAAAGAAATAAAGAGATATATGTAGGGGAAAGTCGGGTAAGCTGGCCACTTTAAGCTTTGGGGATTTTTCCTGACCTCGATGTTCGTTGCTGGAGGATTATTTTTTCGCCAAAATCTTCTTCGACTCTTTATTTAAAAGAGATATTTTTAAAATTTTTATAATGAAATTTAAGATCCCAAAATTTTATTTTAGAAAAAAAAGTCATTTTCGTCATCTTATCCGACAGTGCAGGTAAGATGACAAATACTTAATTTTCATAAACCTGAAAGTGAATCAATGCTGCTGCAAATGCTTAATCGAAAAATTTGGGCCTGTTCTTTTATATTAATTAATATATTCATAACAATTAATATATTAATTAATTAATCAGTATCAATTAGTATATTAATTAATATATTAATTTCAGATTCAAACCTTAAGAAATGAAATCAATTATAAAAACCGCATCGCCATATGCTTGGATTTTGTGTTAGTCAGCACAGTTGGAATGGAGCCAGAGCTTGCAAATAAAACATTGGAATCCCAATTCCATGCTTCATTACTCAATGCAAATGATGCATTCTTCATTATAGAGGACCTCTGGGTCCAGATTGTCATTAGCGTCAGCGTAATGAAATTTAAATATATGAATTGAGTCTTCAGATTCAGATTATTAGAAGTCGAGGTGTTACTTAGCTACTTTCTTCTTTTTTTTGTAGAATTTTTAGAATGTTTGTTGCGTTTAGCCTTGTTCAGCTGTCAAAATTTTTATTTGTCTTCTTTTTCCTCTATATCCTTTTTAATGAGATGCTCATTTTCCCCTAGAGTGGCAGTGAGTTGCAGGAAGGGCAGGTGGCATTCAGGTAGCACGACGAGCTCCTGAATCAGCGCGAAGGGGTTCGTCATCTTAACCTCCACCCAATTCACTCTTGGAAGGAATATGATCTCATAATCGGCTTCGCATTCGACAGTTCATTTGCATATACTTCCGGCAAATGAGATAAGTTCTCCTCTATTAGATTGATACTAAGAAAAGATAAGCAATTTTTCGAGCATTCCATCAAAAACTAATTAGAGATAATTCACAACAATATTTTGTTAATTAACAATTTGATTGCTGTCTTTGTGCTTTTGATACGGGAAACATGTTTTATCGAAGATATTTCAAGATGAACATCCAAAATGAGCCTTTTCAGTGCTGAAAATTTGTATTGCATTTGTGTATTTCTATAAATCGAATTTGTAAATTTGCACGATTTCTTTGAAATTCGACAATTTTTTGGTAACATAACGCCAGATTATAAAATTTTTAATTGTTTATCCTTTCAGAAAATCTTAAACAAATTTTATTTATAACATTCTCTTTTCTTCTAGTACTATGCGGAGTTCCATGAGTTCTGTTCTAAAAGTGCTACTTATTATTGCACGCTCTGTCCCCCTCTGTCTATCAGAGCATTCCCAGATAGCACGTACGTTTGCAGAAAGTTTGATTTCTACTTGATATTACCTTTTCATGGCAAATTTGACGCGTCAAGCTTGAAGCGAACTTGTGGCAAACTAACAATGCAGAATCGCCACCCTCGCTTGCAAAACGAGTTTGCCACAAGTTCGCCGTGACAACTATCGCCATCCTTCCTTGCAATGTAAGCTTGCTGTGAGTTTGCAGAACAAGCTTGATGCGAAGATGATAGCAAAAAGAGATAATTATCTTTGTCTCTGTTTTAAAAAAACATCCGATTTTTAATAGCCTCTCCTAGACCGTCCTTCTTTTTAATAATTCAATAAATCAATGATAATCTGTGAAAAAACTACCTTTTTTATAAAAAAAAATTTTCAAACATTTTCCATATTTTTACTAAATATAGAACTCGCATTTCAAAGAAAACTATATCGCCTTTTTCTTAACGTTTATAAGTAAAATTAAACCTAAAAACAGTCACTGTTTGTTGAAAAATAATAACCTACATTTTGTCCCATTTTAAAAGTAATTACTTTTGAAACCTAATTTCATAATTTATTCTACTTGCAAAACGTAGTTATTAGCGAAAAACGCTCTCTCTTTGATTTCAAATCATGTTCTCAACACAAAATTTAAAAAATAAATGAAATCAAGAAAAGAGTTTAAAATAAATCGTATGCGCGATCTATTAGCACAATCTATCTTCGCCTCTCGTAGTCTAGCTGGTCGAGTGGTTTAGAGCGTCATGCTAGAGAGCGCTTGGCCGGGAGTTCTAATCCGAGGTTTTCTTCGTACTCTGTTTTTGATATGTTTGCAACGAGTTTGACGTGGCAAGCTTGCTGCAAGTTCGTCGGTGGTGACTTTGAAGCTTGCGTTAACTTGCTGCAAGCTTGTTTCAAGCTTGCACTCTTGTCGTGTCAACCTTGCTGCAAACTAAAATTGCTATCTGTGTTCATACGCAGATTAGCAATTCCCAGCTATTAAAACGTTATTTGTGACCCCGTGTTCCATAACAGTCTTTTGATGTCTTATAACAATCTTGTTTGCATATCCCTGGAGTATCTGTGCATCCAGTATTAATGCGTCGGAAATATTCGAAGCAAACCAGTTGATGATAGACGTGAACATTGCTCAGATAATTAAAATATTCCGTAGAATATTATCGGCAAATAATATCCTTCCTTATAAAAATAAAAAGCATTATTTAAAAATTAAATTCGAAATTTAGTTACATTTACAAATTATGCTTCAATAATATAAGTTTATATTTGAATTTTCACTGTCCTGGAAACTTAATAAAACGAATTAAATCATAATTTAATAATATACGAAACACGAATAAAATTTTAAGCTGAAAGATACGACAAGAAGTTTTAAATAAAATATTATTTTTAGCGATATTTTTATTTTAAATCCTTAATTTTTACCTTAACATTTATAGAAGAACATGTATAAATCCATAATTAAAAACATCTTTATATTTTGTATTCATAATTGTTTATCTTAAAATTTTTATCTTACATTTGATCTATAAAAGTTATCTGAATCGAGACTGTAATTTAACGTGCGTTTAGAGGCTTTTGATAGGAAATTACTGAATGAAAAATGTTTCAAGTTTCTGAATCTTTCAAGTTTTTATTTCTTCTAAAATATTACTACTTAATTTATATAAACTGAACAATTTCATAACGAGAATAAATATCGGGTGCTTTCTAATTTCAACATTTTAGTAAATTCATAAGGATTTAATAATGGCATCACTTAATTCGGACCACACACCTCGTATGTGTGTTCCGATTTAATAGTGCTTGTGGATTATGCAACCAAACATTCTCGAGTAGCATTCATAAAAATCCTTTAATCTTTCAATGACCAGTGTTGCTTTTAAGGCTCCTATGCAGCTTAGCTTAAAATGCAAGTCGCCGAAAGCGTCCTTTTAAGGTAGCGGTGAAGAGACGGGTCATAAAGTGTTAGATCGACAAGCCGTATCACCCAGACGCATATAGGCATTCTGTACTCGAGTAGAGCACCATTGTAACTTTGGAGGGCTCTGATTGGACGAGCGAATCTGACGTCACTCTTCTGCACATCGCACGAGCAGTGAAACGCGCGTATATTGTTTATAGTTCTTAAAACTCTAAACACTAATTTTTTCTACTAGATATTGCCTGAATTTGTTTTCAAAAGGGGAATCTTTCTTCTTCTTGATTTAATGTCTCGTTAGATTTTCTTCGTTATTGCTTCATTCAGATCTGAAACATTAAAAATCACATTTTAATAATTAACTTAAACCGTGATAAATATATGTATTGAAATAATGCCTGATATAGGATTACAAATTACGACATACATCCTCTAAAAGATAATGATTTGAAATAATTATTGCTACTTCCCAGCACACAAGCCTTGTTCCATATGGTCCAGAAGATCGAAGATTCCATTTCGTGTCCGATGTTCTTTTATATTCTTCTATCCATGAATACACATCGGAAACACTTTTAAGGTTGCTTCGAACGATGGTTTCATCTTCAACGATTTTAACAACTTCGTTTATAAAAGAGGGGGGAAGATTGGAATTCTGAATAGCCATAGCGAATTACACAAAGAACATTTCGCTATCGCTAGTTGAAAGATTCAGTCAGGGCGTGGTCAGCGGTAAACAAAAAAGCAAAGCATAGCTACGTCAGATTCGCGTGTCCAATCAGAGCCCTCCAAAGTTACAATGGTGCTCTGCTCGAGTACAGTTTGCCTATATGCCTCCCGGACTACGGATTGTTATTTTGTGGTTGTGATTCCGTCGCGAAAAGAAAGGTCTCGTCTTGTCCCCCAAAACACATCTCCCTTATTCCTTCATAAGGGTAATCTGACAGCCACTCGCCGTTTGTCTTCTAAAATCTTGAGAATGAGACTGAAGCTCTAATGCGTGTTTGTTGCCAATAGGAAACATACTGAAAATGTTATTAAATCAATTTACAACATATAAATGGTAGTCTGAGTGCTGATGGAAAGTAAAAATAAATTTATAAGGGTAATCTGACAGCCACACGCCGTTTGTCTTCTAAAGTCTTGAGAATGAGACTGAAGCTCTATTGCGTGTTGCCGCCAGTAGGAAACATACAGAAAATGTTGATCGCTATACTTTCAGCTACGTAATTTGGCGCAAACATACTTTGGAGGGTAGGAATGTTCATCTCGGAGCACTTTTTTAAAATTTTGATCAATTAAAAATTCAGCGAAATTTTGGCGTTTTTCCTTAATAACTTCCAGAAATATAACAGCACAAAAATCATTTTTACACCATCTGAAAATGTAAAAATTACCTTATCAATGATTTCAAATTAATTGCCTTACAATCTTTTCGTGAATTTTAATAAATTTTTTTAAAATATTTTTGGCATAATTGACAACAATTGTTTTCATTGTTGCAACGCAACTCAAATCGCTTTTATTGTTTAAATAAATATTTAATCGAATATTTCTCTTTCATTGTTGTAATCTAAGATAATATCCTAATTCATTTTGCTTTCATATTTTATTTCATCAAAACTTTTGTGAAATCTGTAAACCAAGCTCTAAGAGCTATTTCTTTGCTTACATTAAGAAATATATCCAGTGAGCTGAATGATTATATTTGCTATGTTTTCATTCTTTTCTCAGCATATTTTAATCCAACTAACATGCCGCTGGACATAAGATGTGACACGTCATTTTAACGTTGGAATCAAATGCATAATTTACAAGAGAAATAAGAAAGTGAAGATAGTGCCGACAACATGGGATTAGAGGTTACATCACATTGTCAGTTATTTTAGTCCATTAGAAACATTTATGTAGACAATGAACAGTAGAGGTCGAAGGTCACTAACAGAACGTGCATTAAATATCTACCACAATCTGGAGTTTAAAATAACGTTGTTAAGCTAACCATGAATATAAAATGATGCAAGATGCAATTAAAATCGTATTCCCGGTTAATAGGCTGGTTGCCGAAGGCGGCCATTTAAAAAATATAAGTGTCATAGGAAACACTTAACTTGACTAAGTTCTAGAATTATAGTACAGTCAATTCTGGATAATTCGAAATTTTTCCTCTGTCCCTAGAGTTTTGTATTTAAATAATGTTAAAAAATCGTCGATAATTCGAATTTTATTTTGTATAATTCGAATTTTTCGTACGATCAAAGTAGTCGTTCAAAAGAGTCGTTCGATTAAAGTAGTGACCGCTTCCTCGAGGCGTCTGTTGGTTGGCCGATTACTGAAAGGATCTTTATGAACGAATAAATATTGGCCAATGGATTGATTTCATGTAAAATCAATATTAGTAAAAAAATTAATCTACAAGCGGCATTAAAGACAACAAAAACCGGTTATTTCAAACAGTTATAACTGCCAGGTTAAACCGGAGGTGAAAAGAACCTGAATAACCAAAAACCAGTTATTTTCTCAATAACCGCCATCCCTACTGGGGAGTCTTGACTTTCTCACAAGGTGCTTAAACAAGGTGCTGTAAGTTTTAACGCTTTTTTAATTTTGCTTTCTTAATTTTGTATTTAAATTTACTGCATCCACCGTTCTAATAAAGTTATCTATTTCATTTTTTTGAGGTAATGGATGGAATATTCCCCCCTTATTTGAAAGAAGAACGGTTAAAATATCTTTTATGGTTGAATTTTAATTATTTTTCTTCTGAAGTGTTAAAATATTTTCGTTCCAATTTTTTCTCTTCGTAACCAAGATCGCAGTGTTGTTTCCCAGCATGCATTTCGTCGAAACCACTTGACGTCATAATCCCTTCGCTTTCAGCGAGATTATACAGTACGATCGTAACGTCTGCCCTCGCGTCGAGAGATCGTGCTTTTAATTTGTTTGTTTTTGTACTTTTTGAAGACTGATATCTTTAGTTGCAGAAGACAACAATATTCCAACAAGCATTTCAATAGTAAAAAGAATATTGTTACCAAATTTTCTGCCAAACTTTTCAGTTTAATAGAGTAACATGACACTTTAGTGCTTGTTACTTTGTTGCACCAAAGAACTTATAAAAGAACAGATCCTCCGAAAACCTGGCAGTTTGCCAAAAACCAATTCTGGCGAGATTTTGTAAGGAAACAAACATTTAGGAAGTCTCGCCAGGTCCTGTTGCGCAAAAGAATGCGCAGGGGATTTGATTTGTTTTGATCGTGGCGTGGTTCTAGGTTTGGTTAACTTGCAACGGAATTTTTTTTGGCATCTTTGATTATTCTAGCTTGCTTCTAAGTCTGAGAAAACAGAATTCGGCATGAGTTATGACAGATGTATTTCTTGCAACGCCACTCGTGCAAAATCGTAGAAGTTGAAATATTTTCGCTTCCCAAAAGACGAAGAAAGGTATGTACGA
>BGPR01032280.1:0-17579 GCA_013235015.1 Araneus ventricosus | reverse complement strand
ACATTATTTTCCTGCGACCTATACTCACAGCACTGAATTCTGTAATTGTTCTTATAATTTTTGTGTTAATTCAAAATGTTTAATACATATCCAATTAAATTATCAAGAAAATTTTATTTTGGTTCCAAAAGAAAAACGATTTTATGAATTGTCTTCTTTTTCTCTATAAATTTTTGCTCCTATTTCCTGTTTATTGAAAAAGCAACATTATTTTCCTGCGACCTATACTCGCAGCACTGAATTCTGTAACTGTTCTTATAATTTTTGTGTTCATTCAAAATGTTTAATACCTATCCAATTAAATTATCAAGAAAATTTAATTCTGGTTCCGAAAGAAAAACGATTTTATGAATTGTCATCTTTCCTTCTATAAATCTTTGCTTCTATTTCCTGTTTATTAAAAAAAGTAACATTATTTTCAACATTATGATTGTGAGTAACAATGTGTCAATTTGTTTAAGCATATCACGTATAAGTTTTGAAAAGATCTTTAATTAGATGCTCATAAACTAAAAAAAAACTGAACTTCAGACTTAATTTTATTGTCCTATAAATCAAATTTTTCATTGAGTAACAGTGAATAGCGTCGCCATTCGCAAGATTCGACACGTTTTTTTCCCTGCATGTCTAGCGCCGTGAGCGCTCGAAAACAAGCTAATGGATGTGTTCATTGCACCCATTATATCCTCATGACATTTAATACACTTGTAGCAAATCAAATTATTTATACCTGGCTTGCTGGAATTATTAAAAACCACATAATGAACAGATATTGAGATTAGTCGCATCATTTGCTTGCTTTTCGGTGCCGGTGACTGTCTATTGAACTGTGACTTCTTAGTTCTGACTGCGAATTCGTGGGCCGTAATTTGTTTCTCCGAGAGATCAAGGCACCCATGGCACAAAAAACGGAGACCATTCATCAAAACTAACTCATCTCGACTCTAGACTTGTAGGTGCATAACTGGAAAACGTGCGGAGATTAGAAATGCTTTTAAATGAATTCAGGGTAATGTCTACAAGACTGATAAATATGAACATTTATACTTTTCTGGCATTCACAAATTATGCAAGAAACGTGACGGACGCACTAATTTTGGAAGCTTGACTTGAATAAAGCTTTAAAAAAGAGAGGGAATAGTCTCTTGAAGACCGTGGTTTAAGTTATGAGGTTCGGGCAAAGGAAGATGCCGCACTTTTTTCTTTATCTAGGGTAGATAAATTTGTATCCAGCTCTTATATAAACATAAGAAGATGTTTTCTATGCGCAAAAATGTGCTTCTGACAAATAGACTTGGGATTGTGCCTTAGGGAACATGAATTCGTTCTTAGTAGAAACAATAAAATACTTGACAATCTTATCGTCCACACATAGAGATATCTTATATGGATGCAAGAAATAAGTATAAAAATCCAGCAAAACAATCTCTCCTCACCCCTCAAAAATTGTCAAAATTTATGATATTTTCTTTGAAAATCCTAAACAGGAATCAAGTAAACCCGCAAATTGATTTGTGATTGTGCCATAGGGAATATGTATTCGTTTCTTAGTTTGACACAATAAAATACTTGGCAATCTTATCAGCCACACGTAAAGATATCTCACATGGATGCAAGAAAAAGCATCAATATCCAAGCAAAAAAGTCTCTCCTCTCCCCTCTCTGTAAAAGCAGTCAAAATTTATAATTTTTTTTCTTTGAAATTCCAAAGAAGGATTAAATAAACATACAGAAATGTGCTTCTGGCAAATTGACTTGTGATTGTCCTTAGAGATAATAAAATACCTGAAGTCTTATCGGCCACCCATAGGGATAAATTATATGGAAGCAAGAAATATGTACTATATACAAATCCAAGCAAAAAAAATCTCTCCCAACCTCTAAAAAAAGCCAAAATTTATTATTTTTCTTCAAAACTTCTAAATAGGATTAAATAAATTGGCTTGTGACTATCCTTAGAGACAATAAAATACCTGACAGTCTTATCGACCACATATAGGTATATCTTACATGGATGCAAGAAATAAGTATAAAAATTTAATTATAAAATATCTCTCCCCCTCTAAAAAAAGTCAAAATTTGTGATTTTTTTTCTTTGAAAATCGAAGCAAGATTAAATTAACTCACAAAAATATGCTTCTGACAAATTGCTCGTGATTGTATCTCAAATTTCACGAATTCGGCCCTTGATTAAAGCAGAGGAGCAACTAGAAAAATCTTATCGAGTGGATAAGAATATCTTACATGGAAGCAAAAAAGGAATATAAAAATCACAATAAAAAAATTCCCCAAAATCCAAATCCATGATATTTTTACTAAACAGGGAATTAAATAAACAAACTCTGGACGGTCAGTGAATCCTAAAAATAGTCATCACTCATGCTGTCCAGAAGAGAACAAATGGATGACATATTATCCATGTTTTCTTAGCGTGCTCTTGCAAACACTGCTTATCAGCAATAGCAAATATTATTCTTTAAAAGGGAGAAAAATAAAGGCATCCGAGCATCAAGATTTGTTTATCTTAGAGGTCAATCTGAGAAAAGCCAAAGTCACGATTTTAGAAGAAGCTCGACTCAGATAAGATTTTTGGGATGGTTAATACGGGGAAAATGCTCCAAAATTCTGTTTAATATCTTAATTGTCTTTGGAACAAGATTTGTTTTAAAAGATTGATGCCGTAATGATTTCTTCTGAGAAAACTCAAGCAAAAAGTAATAGCAAAAATCAGTGTAAAATAACTGAGCAGTTCGTTTATCGAGATTTTCTTGAATACATTATGTGAACCTTTAGTTCATAAGAAACTGCAAGTAGCGAGGCAGTCAAGTGAAAAGGAGTGTTGACTCTTGTGAAAAAATTTAAGAATTCAAGGACTGCAAACATGGAAAAGAATGTTACGGCTATATCTTTGGACATAAAGACCTTCAGGGTGTACAATTTAAAAGATGACGCACTGTAAAACATAAATATTTATGACTATTACTCTTCACCAAATTTAACCCTTTCATAGCGGCATCGCACGACTTTTTTATGCCCGTACGGTCGCATGTCATGCGACGAAGAGAAAAATTACATCGTTGAAAGTGAATTCGTCGCTATTTACGCTTCTCGTTATATTCAGCGATTTTGACAATGTAATTGTTACCGGCAATGTGTGAAATGCCGGCATATATAGAATACCTAGGCCCGGCATTCTATAGAATACCTAGGCATTCTATAGAATGCCGGGCGTTTTCAGGCAAAGTATGAAATATGCGATTTATTATATACTTTTCCTAGGCATTGTATATAATACCTAGGCATTCTGTAGAATGACAAATGCTATTTAGGCAAAGTATGAAAAAAGTTCATAATAAGGCTATTATTTAAAAGGTGTGCATTGCTCAAAAATACAAATGTTATTTAGAAAAAATAATAAAAGACTACCATTAAAAAATCTTTTATTCAAAATTCGTAAAGCAAAATGAAAGTTTTCATATCAAAGTTTATGCCTTTCTTATTAAAGAAAACAAAATAAATTGTGAATCTACTTATTACATCAAGGAAGCAAATAATTTAAATTTGAATTGCACTTAACTTTATTTCTTATATAATCAAATCGGCGATTTATTTCATACTTTGCCGGTTTGTCATTTGGCATTCCATAGAATGCCTAGGAAATGTGTGAAATATAAATCGTTTCATACATTGCCGGCTAGTTTTAGGCATTATATACAATGCCTAGGCATTCTATAGAATGCCGGATTTCAAACTTTGCCGGTAACATAATCAACAAAATAATCGTCAATAAATGATTCCAATGTGTTTTTCACGGTCTGATGGTAAAGAAAGATTGTATATCTGTTTTCTATGTAAAGTTGTAAAACCATTTAAAAAAATATTTTTTACCTTACTAATAATTCTTTTCATGCAGATATTTATCTTAAATACCTCAAAGAAATAGATAGTAAAAATATATTATCAGAGAGTATTTTGTTTAAATTTAAAACATGCCGCCAGTAGTCAAGCAAAAATTGCTTACTGACCAAAAGAAATTGCATTTTCAAATTCAGTATAGAACATATACTAATTTCCAGCTATAAAAATGCTTTTTATATAGCTTTTTTATTTTATATAGTCGTCATCGCACGACTTTTTTATGCCCGTACGGTCGCATGTCACGTGACGAAGAGAAAAAATTACATCGTTCAAAGTGAATTCGTCTCTATTTACGCGTCTCATTATATTCCGCGATTTTGACGATGCAATCAATAAAATAATCGTCAATAAATTATTCCAATGTGATTTTTATGCTCTGATGGTAAAGAAAGATTGTAAATTCGTTTTCGATGTAAAGTTGTGAAACCATTTAAAAAAATAATTTTTACATCACTAATAATTCTTTTCATGCAGATATTTATCTAATAAATACCTCAAAGCAATAGATTGTAAAAATATATTATCAGTGAGTTTTTTGTTTAAATTTAAAACTTGCCGCCAGTAGTCAAGCAAAAATTGCTTAATGACCAAAATAAAATTGCATTTTCAAATTCAGTATAGAACATATACTAATTTTCAGCAATAAAAAATGCTTTTGGGGGGTCGAAAACTCGAAAAAAAAAATCCGACCAAGAATGGGTTAAAGGATTCTCATTATTTCGCCTACCAGAACATTTGCCTTCTCTCTTTCTGCAACGGAGCACACTGTTGGCAAACGTCAGATTTTCGAAATGGCTAATCATCAGACGCGTTATAAAACATAAATATATCTATTTGTTACTTTTTTTATCAATCTAAAAGAAATCGCATTATTATTTCGCGTATTCAAAGCAACAGCTCTCTCTCTTCGGAGTCGGGACACATAGAACATCTGCCTTCTCTCTTTCTGCAACGGAGCACACTGTTGGCAAACGTCAGATTTTCGAAATGGCTAATCATCAGACGCGTTATAAAACATAAATATTTCTATTTGTTACTTTTTATCAATCTAAAAGAAATCGCATTATTATTTTGCGTATTCAAAGCAACAGCTCTCTCTCTTCGGTGTCGGGACACATATGATCAGCGTTTAAAATTTGTGCGAAAAACGAATGCCCATTGTAACTATGGCCCTGGTGCGTTTTGAAGCTGTCGTTGGGGCAGTGGCGTAGCGAGAGTGGCGTCCGAGGCAAAATACAATTTTTTCGGAACCAGTTATCCCGGTGGCTTAGCGGTGGATCAAATGAAAAAGGAACAGCAGTTATAATTTGGTCTATTTTTGTGTGAGTGTGTCGAAAACTGTGGGTAGAGGCAGTGGCGGTTCGTCCATTGGGGCTGCAGAGCTGCAGCACTCCCTGAAAATTTTTTTTAAACTTTTGTTTTCGTTTTTAATCTTATTCGCTTAACTTTTCACTCTCAGAATCCCATGACTTACGAAAATGCAAAAAAAGTAATAAGAGATTGAAAAGAAGACAGAAAATGAATCAACAAGTAAGAAAGAAGCAGGTCCGACCTGCAAAGTGAAAAAAATCGTTCTCTGAGCAGAAAATGCGAAGAAAAAAAGCAACCCTTTCTGCCTTTGACTTAGACGGGCTGTGGGCTGCCGGGCGAGCAACTCTGGCTGGACTGAGCCAACCGGACGATAAAAAGATACTCTTTCTAATTTATTTTTTTCCCCTCATTCCCACACAAAGTTTCAATCTTCATTGGCTGTTTAGGTGTTTTGGTTTCGGTTTGTGTTGCGTCGACAGAAACACATCTGGTTGATTGATTATTATCTTTTTCTTGATAGGAGGCTAGATTTCTTTTGAAGAAGATATTCATTTTTGGGAGAGTGTTATCGAGTGAAGTGGGCGAGGAGGGAAGTGTGTATGTGGAGCTCTGATTATTACTTTTTTTCGTCAGCAGAATCGTCACATCAACATTCACTTAACTTTCTGCTAGTAAAACTAGTAGTAAATGTCATATATGCTGGTTATTTAATTTGCTTGAAAAGCAGGAAATTTCATATGTGGTTTTGGAATTAAAAAATTTGGCCTACTGAAAGTTAAAGTAGCTTTTTAAATATGTATTATCTTGATAAATATTATCTTGGAGCCCTCCTCGTTTCTGAGCTCACAAGCTGCACTGGGTAGAGGTAGAGTGGGAGGTAAGAAAGACAATCCCTTCTGAGAAATTTACTTGCCCTAGTCAATCGCGTGGAGCACCGTGATACGCGATTGATACTATTGTGATACTATTGGCCGACACTATACGATACGATGATTGATGCTATACACCATGATACTATTGGCGTTCGGCAGGCAATCGGTTGTCATCTCATCCGCATCTGCGTCATGTTTGCGATTAAAGCTTAGAAACGTGGTGTTAATTCGTTTTTTAGTGGCAGAAGGTGTTGGAGTCTCTCTGGACCGTTTGTGTGCTGCAATCCACAAGGCCAAGCGGTCTGGAATGTTTTCCTCTGGAGTAGTTTTGCTCTATGACAATGCGCTGCCACATACGGCCACTCGCATACTGAACAAGTTGAGGAAGTTTGGCTGGACAGTGTTGGAACACCAACCATATAGCCCCGATCTTTCACCATGTGACTTTCACATCGTTGGTCCCCTGAAAAAGACATTGAAAGGTAGCCGTTTTACTCGGACAGTTAAGTGATGAATACTATGCGAAACACTTTTAAATCTTATCCAAACAAGTTCTACAAACAAAGTATTCACTATTGGTGATCCAGTGGAACAAGTGCTTGTGTAATTTTGGTGATTATGCTTAAAAGTAAACTATGACGATCCTGTTCCGTTTTCATCTGATCCGCCCTTATAAATGACGCCAGGACGTGGTGTTTTATGTTTGTCCGCCTATCAGAATTTTCTTTAAAAAGTGACATAAAAAAAACTAATGTTTTGTCTCTATGACACACATGACATCAATATCTCCCTGACTTCCCCTAACTATGCCACTTCTTTGGGGTCTGTCTTTCAAACAAGATTTAATGTAAAGATATTGATGCCGTAATGATTTTTACATAGAGGGAAAAAGGCTAAACTAAACAAATAGGGACTGTTTTCCTCTTGACTTTCTCGTATGATTCCACACAAAGATGTCTTTTATAACCCCGTGTGGTCAAAAATGATAGTGCCTGAATGAAACGTTCTCGATCGCCATGAAGTAAATTCCCCTAATACCATCAAAATTACCTTTCCCACTGGCTGTTTGGAAGAAAGGTGACAAAACTTAAAAACGTCAGATTAACGAGCAACATACCACTTATCTTATTTTGATAACTTGCAATCTTCTTCTTAGCAAGCTTGCATTCTGATATGCCATTTTTGCAAGTGGCAATTACAATTGCCACAATTTGAACCACAGTCGCAAGTTATGACGCAAGACTTGTGTGCAAGTCATCGAGTTCACCATACATACACACGGACAGAAAGAAATACAAAGACAAAATTCAAAATGTTTATCTTACAGAGGTCTAGATCGTCGATATTCACCACAATTTCGGGCTCGAATTCTTTTACGAATCCAACGACGACGAAGATTTTTTTCCTTTCAATGGGGGGGGGGGGGTCCTCGCGCTAGACATTTTTGCTCGATTTCATTTACTGCATTAACAATAGTAGACAAAATCATGAGAAAACCATTTATTAAATTTTAAATGAAAACAAGAAAAACGAAGATATAAAAACACACAACGGAATGGAAAATACGTGGGGTGGCCTTTTAGAATAAATTAATAGTCTGTGGTTCCCATGGGTTGTTGTGAATAGGTATTTTTTTATTTTTCCAGATTTAATTGGAAGGGGTCTTATTGCACTTTTTTAGATTTAGTTTAGTTATATTAACGGCCCGTTTCGAAGCATATTTTAAGACGGACCTCGTAATTTTCAACCATGGTCGGATGACAAAGGCAATACCTAATCCGGCACCCCCTATCCAAACTTCCCGGCACAATATCAATGAGAGGACATTTAACCCTCGACATCAGATTTAGCGGGTAATAGGAATTGTATTTAGAAATTGCGAGCAAATATAAGTTGGAAAATGAAGCAGTACATTGTCATGATCTAAAATGGCTTGGAAATAGATTTCTGGCCAGTTGTGTCAGTTGGTCTTCCACTGTCTCAAGTAGGAGGAGATAACTGAATTTCTGATGTACTAAAGTATACTTATTATGATACAAAGTACTTAATTTTGAATTACTTCGTATCATAACAAAAGAATACTCCAACAAAGAACAAGTACTTAATTTTGAATTACTTCGTATCATAACAAAAGCATACTGCAACAAAGAACAAGTACTTAATTTTGAATTACTTCGTATCATAACAAAAGTATACGCCAACAAAGAACAAGTACTTAATTTTGAATTATTTTGTCCTTGTTGGGGTTCATCTCATCTTCTAAATTCCAAATGAAAGCTGCTTACAATACAATGTGCAAATCCAACATTCTTTCTTTGCATATTTGTCTTATCCATGAAAGTAAAAGAGAGTGCGAAAATAACGTTAAGTCGTTTAATTAAGTTTTTTTATACATTGTGTGAATAGAAACGAATAAGAATCTCAGAATAAGTGGAATTCGGAGATGTGTAAAGAAATGGCAGTTGATTTCTTTGAAAAAAGAAAGAGAAGGTAAGAAATATGGACTCATTTTCAACACTTATAATTCTAGTGAGGAGCGTCTCAACCAACTACACTCAGATGCATTAGCATAAACAGTTTAAAAGACGATACATCATAGAACGAACATATTCTTAACTAATATACTTTTTTGCATCTAAAAAGAAGTTTCATTAATGTTTCACGTTTAAAATTATTTAAATTTATCTATTCAGCGCACTTGCCTTTTTTATCTGTTGCTGTTACTTATTTTTGTGTTTCCAAGCATCTATGCAATCCAAAGAGAGAGGAATGAACTGAAAATAGCTGATTTATGATCTTAAAAATAGTGCTGATATTTTTTGTCAACAGGCAGAAACATTCGTCTCGGAGTAAGAGAATTGTAGGTTATTCCGGCACACGAAAATAGTAAGTGCTGGATAAACAATATTTGGAATCGACTTTTCGTCCCATTATGTTGCTCATTTGATTCACGTTGTTTTCATAATAATAAGAGAATGGTTGATTCAGATCGCTGTTCCTCTTTTTCTTCATCATTAAAAGGATGCAGAAAGCTTATGTCAAGCACTAAAATTTTACGAATTTTAGAAGAATTTTGCTCGAAAACAATAATAAAACGAGCTCATTACTGAAACTGCACAAATCTAAAAGAATCATAATAATAAACGGAGAAGAAAAATTTTAGAGCCGTTCATAACCAGTGATTAGCTTTAATAAATAATTTGGCTGATCGAAAACTTGAGCAGAAAAAAAATTCAGAAAATCCCCTCTTTTTTAGTAAACAGTTAGCGGATGTAGTGTATGCAAATCAATGATATTACATATTTGGAGTTTTATCTCCTCGGCCATCCGGATTTATGTAATCAATTTAAAGGGAACCGAAATATATTCGGCAGCACCGAATTCAATAAACAAATCAAAAATAAAAAAATGCCATTTGTTATAAGCATGAGAAAACCCTTCCTTTAACAATATGAGAAAAGAAAAAATATCCATAACCACAATCGCTCTCCCATTCTTTAAATATACAGTTTACAGTACAGTTCCGTTCTGCGCAATCATTTCCCTTTTGAATTTCAAATCCACACAATAGAAGGAACAGTGCTAAGCACTCCCTAGATTTCAATCTTGGTTTGCTTTAATTTATTAAATTCCAACCTGAGCCCCACAGACATCCGGGCACCAAGTATGTAATTTACGTTCCGTAATTGTTATTTTTATTGTCTTTGAAGCCAATTCATTGGTGCTAATAACCCTAACACTACATGTTTACAAACGATTTTCCTCCTTGAACCCATAGTGTGGGGGGAAGGGCGTCTCGTCCATCGTTTTTATTAAATACAAATAATATGTTATCAAGCGAGCATGGTGAAAAAAACCCTTCTTCTAGTTAAATGAATTCTCAATCGGTTTTCAAACCTGTAATCTCTTTTCGATCGATTAAGAAAGAAAGAATGGGATGTCCCGTTCGATTAAAAATTCCGACCAGGAATTTAAATACCGTTTTATTTAGCATAATTGTCTACTTTAAAATGTTAAATGCATGTTTGTGTATTTTTTTCGTTTTTGGTTTTGTTTATTATTATTCACGCTAACAGTATCGTTTGAATTCGTTTTTTCGTTCAAAAAAGGAACCGTTCATTTCTGTATTTCGCTGTACATCGTCGCTGAAAATCAGTGGCGAATCCAGGGGGTGGGGGCTATCGGGCTGCAGCCCTCTGAACCAAAATTCTTGATTTTATTTAAAATCACTACAGCTGATTCTTCTTAATTTTCATTTAAAAAGATAAAAAAAAATCGTAACAACATTGCTTTCTGGCTTGACAGGCTCGAAAATTTTCCTACTTTTCTAGTCATTCCATTTGTACCGTTAACGCGGTTGAAAACATTTTATGGCTAATTATTTAATTGTATTTTTTATTAAATTATCGAACGTATTGTAGTGTTCTTTATGATTCTTATTGTCAAGTGAGGAAAGTCTGTAAAGTTAAAGTGTTTTGGTCTACATAAGCCATGAGTTTTTACATTCGTCACTATGATACAAAATTTTTATGACCTCAGCCTCCCCCAGACCCGAATCCTGGATTCGCCATTGCTGAAAATGCAAAAAGCCGTATATCGAAAATTACGTTCGTTTGAAATCCATTTGTCGGTACAACTTCACATCGCCAACGGATGTCAAGTCGCCAATGCCAAAAAGCAAGATGGCTGTTCAGGTGAACAATGCAATGAAGCTGTCGCAATTAAATATTAAATGCTTCAACTGAAAATGAATTTTCATTTTTTACTGACAAATCATAATTTATTATTATTTTCAAACCTTTAGAGAATTTATTTGCTCCATTTACCCTACCATACATCTTATTGTATTTTAACATTGGCGACTTGGCATCCGTTGGCGATGTGGAGGGGTACCGACTAGTGGATTTCAGTCAAATGCAATTTTTGATGTACCGCATTTTGTACTTTCAGTGACGATATCAAGTGACCGTATTTTCTAAATACAACCCTTGACTGCATGGATCTGGTGTTTAGGGATTAAACGTGGGCAGAGAGTCAAAAACCTGACCCAACTAATAAGGGATGGGATGTCCTTTTTGCTATCGGCTCTAATGATAGAACAAAACAACACGGGACAACTGAATTTTATAACATTTAAAAGAAGTACGACATTTAACTTAAGTTTTCACTAAATTAAGGTAGCCATATTCACAGTTCTAAGTAAAATCTGGGATGTAGAACAATCCAGAAGCAAATTTCTCAAATTAAAACTTTTACTTTTTATGTACATCTTCAGTGTGAACCATATACTTATGAGTTAGGAACCGGGTAATCCGAGACATTTTATTCAAAACTGGGATATTTTGATAAGTCGGGACAAAAAGTCAAAAATTGAGCCTGCTTCCGCTAATATGGGACGAGACATCTTGTTGATTTACCATCGCCACCGATTCATGGCACGAGACGATTCATTAAGGAAATTTATATTATTAATTATATTATTATTATTTAAAGAATAACGAAGCTGAGAACTTACGTTTTTTACCGACATAAGGTACTACGGTACCTCACGTTTAATATGTTTTTTACTAAAATAAGGTAACCATGTTCTATGATAAGTGAAATCTGAGAATAATTCGGTAGCAAATTTCCCAAAATTAAATCTATTTAATCTTTCTGTTCATTTTCAATGTGAGCTATTTATATGAACTATTGACTTATACAGTAGAGTCTCCTTACAACGAAGTCTCTCTACAGCGAATTTCTCCCTATACCGAAATTTTTAATCGGAATGTTAAATAACATTCAAAATATTCTCCATATGACGAAGTGGTTGTCTCCCTATAACGAATTTTTTCAGAGGTTTATCTTTTCGATTTTTGTTATTTTTGAAGAAAGTTGATAATTTCTGTGCAACCAATTCGCTCACACGTGCCTGCTTCTGGAACCACTCACTCTTAAAATGTGAAAATTTTTCTGAAAATTTAACATCACGAAATGCAAAGAAATGTAAAATAACGGAATTTTTCAAGTTAATTAAACGTAAGTACATACTAGTACAAATTATTTTCTAAATTGGTGAATTGTCTTAACTTTTGAGCATTTTATTTATACAATAAAAATTAGTATAATTTTAACAAATTTATAATATATATTACCTCATTTTTAATTGAAAATCATAATTAAATACATTTGAACTTATCACACCTATTGAAAAGTTTGGAAAATTTACTTAAATAACTGCAAAAATCTCTAATCTGCGTATAACGAAATTTTCTCTATAACGAATTTTTCAATTGGAACCAAGCGATTTCGTTATAGGGAGACTCCACTGTAGTTATAAACAGGATAAACCGAAGACGTTTTATTCAAAAGTGGGATACTTTGACAGGTCGGAAAAAGAATAAAAACCGAGACTATCCTAGAAGCAGGAGACTAGTTAATAAGGCACATATATTCCCTTTACTAAGAATATGTTATTGAGAACCATAAGAAGGATACTTCCTTTTGTTTTTCTTTTGAACACGTATATTTCACAATTCATTTTGTTACCGTGCTTTCGGTCAGTCGGATGAAGAGTTGCAGCAATTTTCGTAGATTCTCAGTGAAATACTTTTTCTTACACTAAAGTATTACAAAATTTCTCTTTTGTTGTATTCCTTGATATATTTCCTTTGAATAAGTAATTCTGTTTATTAAATTCTATGCATTTTCCATTCCGAACACGTGGCGATGATGAAAAAAATTTGCATAACAAGCGGTGGAATCTGGAATTTTTTTAATACGGAGTCATACATATTCCGAGAATAGAATTTTCTTGTCAGAAGTGATAATGATCATGATATGATTGAGAAGATATTGTGTTCGTTTCGCAAAATTATGAAAAATGTCTAAAAAATTCCATAGAACATGTATTCAAGCTTAAAATTGGGATTTTAGCTCGAAGCTCAGTGTAATTCAATCATCAAAATTCAAAATTTGAAAATTGCTAATGTAATTGAGGCAATTTGAAAAAGTGATTCGTAACCAATTTACGTTACGGAAAAATAGCAAGAAATTTTAGAAGTTTAGAATTCAATGAATTCAACACAAAAGCCTTGCAATATAAAATTTAAAATGCATACGGGCATTTTTAATAAGTAAAAGCAGTTCTAAAAAATATTGAATGTAGGTTCCTCGTAATTTCAAGAAATGAAATAAAAGAAAAATAGCTGAGATATCACTGCCGTAACATTTCTATTTCCGAATTTCTACGAAAACACAGAAAGAGCATGGTAAATTTCTGGAATTTTCATTAAATTTCATTAATCGGCGGGGAAATATGCTTCAGTCCCAAAATAAGTGTAATTTAAATTTCTGCATTTTCGGTGCAAAATATTACTCAGCCATTTTATTTTGAAATTTTTTTAAAAAACTTTGTCAAAGATATGTTGCATTATGCGGATTAGATAAAAAATTAAGGATCTTACAGTTAACAGAAAATATCAAATTATATTTTTAAGATAAATGCGATCAAATTGTTACGCTATGATGGTAAATGTTTGTATTTAATAAAACCGATTTCTGCTTTTCAATTACTAATATAATAGCCCAGATCTCTTGGTAACGCTCTGACGTCACCAACAATAAAACTCTCGCCATTGCACTGCGAGACGTTAAACAGCATTATTTCATTGTTAGAGAACCTAAATTTCAGTAATTTTAAATTTAAAGAGTAATTGTCGTTCGCATTTCAAATCTAATAGCTCTAAAATAGTGAAATAAAATTTGCTATCGATTAATGTAAAATTGATCTTGCTATAATCATTAGTTCCCGAGAAATTTTAAATTATATTAATCATATATTTCAAATTAATTTCCGTTTTTCGATAGAAAGAAGTAAATTACGTCAGTGGTATATCGTGCGCGTGATATAGTTTGGACGCCACGATGGATCTGACTATTTATTACAATCGTGATGTCATAATGTGACAATATTTTTTGGCAACGTTTGACAAGCAGAGAAGTGCTTTGTTTTGAAACTAGATTTTCTATCCATCTAGATTATATCTACTAGATTTTCTAGATTTTTTTAGATCAAGAGTTTTTTTGAATAAAGAAATATGTAAATAATATGTAAATTAAAAATATTTCCTGTGATAAAACATATGTTTATTTTATTTGTTTTCAATCAATGTTAAACATTTCTCTCGCATATATATTTATTTAAACACGTCAAATTTGACGGGAAATCTCTCGAATAAAGAGGCAATTTTCACCCGTCATACCATGACGGGTTATTTTTCTAGTAATATAATAATGAGATAGTAGTCTTGACTAGGTTTAGGTTTAGTAGAAAGGTATGTTTGAGACGTATGCTTGCTATAAATCCGCTTTGTCTCCAACTGAAGAAAAAAAATTGAGAACTAAGTCTCGAATTGAGGACTATACATTATGTACAATCTTGACTAGTTAGGAAACTTTGAGCAAATAGGAAACTTTAATTTATATCCGTATATACATTGTAGTTATAAAAAATGAAATCTTTAATTTTTCTGAATTAATTCGAATCTACCTTTAGAAGTGCGTCTTTACATTTGAATACAGTTATATATTCATCAAATAATTCAAATCATACATGAGTATGAGTTGATTTCATTGCCAGTGAGCTAATTACAATCAAAAAGTATCAGCATTTCTTTTAAATTTTTAAGGCTATGAATTTTATCAGTAAAATGAAAAATATAATCAGCGATAAATTCGATAGTGTTTTTAATTAAAATTTACTTTAAAAAAAGTTCAATAGTTTAACGTGATTTTCATAAGAGCAGTGTTTTCGCACAATCTATATTTTTTTAATTTTTAAAATATATAAAATAGACGAATACCAACGGCTTCTTCAGAGTATTATGATTCAGCAACACTTCCATGTCATAACTATTCCAAAAATTCAAGTTTTTTAGGCGAGGATTTTAAAAGCAATGTCTACATCACTGATGCAAATATTAGTAAATTTCTATTCCAGTAATGATATATCATTAAAATTTCCTGGAAATGATGTATAAGAAGAAAAAAATGCAATCAATTCTATCTGTTTAACGATAAGTTTAAACTTAATTAAATAAATAAGAATTCTTAACATGTAATCACAATGTTCCTCAATCTGTTTCTTTATGGTAATGAGATAAAAATCAAACTCCAACTCGTCAGTCGATCAATATTCGACCTTATTTTTTGCAAAAGGTTTGACTACTGCTACAAAATTCTGCATATGCCCACACTTCCAAAAGCTGTAATTCACAGGATGATCAGAAGCAATGCAAATTGTTTTGTCTACATTGTAATTTCTTGTCATTCCTGTTGCTCGCGACGTGCATTAATAATAAATTTCAACCGTAAAATATGGCTCGGAAATCGAAATGGCATTTCCCCGGCTATTTAAACAATCACCCGTCGGCTTCTGTATATTTGTTTAGTCTTCCTTTTTTTGCGATTATTTATTTTTCACGGTCTGAACACTCGCCATATAGATCGCTCGAAGAGCCACTGGATGGAAAAGGTTTTAAAAAGGAGCCATTAATGCTCAAAAACACCAGATGTAAACAGTTCGAATAAACAAACACATTCTTCAGCGTCTGGCACTAAAATTATTTTATGGTCTTTTTATCGACGGTCAGGTTGCAGTTTATCTGGTGATCATGTTACCGATGTGCACAGGTATTCTTTAAAATCCCGCTCTTAAATAGGGAACGTGAATTACGGTTACAGTTTTTGAAGGTCTTGTGGCTCGCACTGTCCCCATAAAATAGGCCACTCCAAAAATCGTTTTGGGTTTTATGTTTAGTTGAGATTCTTTTCTAAGGAATGTTTCGGATAATGTTTTCTGATAAGCAAGATCACTATCTGTATCTTTACCTTTTGGAGAAAACTTCGGAAAATTAAAAAAACATGCTTTTTCTTTTATAACTTTTTTATGAACGTTTGCCCAAAAGTGATTTTGCTTAAGCAAAAGTAAATATTTATTGAACTAAACATAAAAATGTGGCCTATCTTAAAATATAATAAATCATAAGTAATTCATTTCAAAATAAATTACTTATAATTTTTGAAGTTTATATACATAAATTCCATCCTTAATTTCGGATTAGAGTATTCAAAAACATCAGCAATACAGAATTATTGCATTCTCCCAAACGAATTATCTATTTTTGTGAAAAGTTTGGATTTTAATGTAAACTTTCAATCTTGTCCTTCAAATTTAAAATAAAAAATAGCTAGTGTATGTAGTAATGAATTTATAATAAATATAAAATAAACAATGATAGTTTATATATAAAAAATTAAAAACTGGCGAAAAGTCACACTAAACCGTTAGGCATCTCTGCTCATAAACTATTCTGTTCTGTTATAAGAGAAATTCTTTTCAAAACTCCAGTAATGGTGTAAGTCTGAAAATATTTGCATTAAAGCATTATTATCATCTAGTTTTGCATTAATGGAATGATAAATTAACAAATATCCCAACAAACAATATTTTGGGTGAATAATTCAACCGTCAGTTTATGGGTATGAGAGGCATCAGGCTCAGAACTGCGCGAGACATTTTTTGACAATTAATTTCCGGCAATAATTTCTTTAATTTTTAAGATACCGAATTGAACGATGTGTCATTTGAAAGATTTTTATTCAAATATTAAAGAAGTTTATACTGAATTAAATCCTAGCTATTTGGTTTAAGATAAAGTGGAAGAAGATTCAACTTTCTCTCCAAAAACAGTCGTTGCTGTTCTAAATTGATTTGGAAGCAAAAATTCTAGAATTTAAATTTTTATTCATGAGTAATTTTTGTATATTTTATAAAAGGGCAAAAAACTGCAAATACGACGAAATGGACACATCTGCTGATTAAATCTGATAAAAAAATTATTATATTTCGAAGTTTTTTGGAATTAAAAATCCATGTGATTTTTATTTTTCAGTCACGATGAATTCTTTGTTTAAACTTATATATTATTCCTTATTTAAACTTATTTAACATAAATACATAGCTTGTATTAATTATTTTTATTTTCATTAGTTAGCGGATTTTGACAGAATGACGCCATAGGCGGAAAATTGTTTTAAGGCCCTAACCTTACCAAAAGTCGTAACTTAACCTTCAGCTTAGCACTGCAATATACGTCGGATAGATTTTGAGGCCCCCTGGATTTTAAGGCACGAGGCGAGAGCCTCTAATGCTTGTACAAAATCCGTCACTGGTTATAGTGAAAAAATCACAAATTTTACAATTCGAGAAGCGATTCAAAAGCACTGTTTACAACCGAAATATAACAACTAATTAATTTGAAAAATCGTCTTGGTGTCGATTTTTATCATTCCATTTACAATATATATGGAATGATATATTGTAAATTATCATTCCATTTACAATATATATGGAATGATTATATGACAATATATATGGAATGATTACATGACAATATATATGGATTTTTATCATTCCATTTACAATATATATGG
>BGPR01032279.1:0-10780 GCA_013235015.1 Araneus ventricosus | reverse complement strand
TAAAAGATATTTTAACCGTTCTTCTTTCAAATAAGGGGGGAATATTCAATCTATTACCTCAAAAAAATGAAATAGATAGCTTTATTAGAACGGGGGATGCAGTAAATTTAAATACAAAAACAAAATTTTTTCTGCAAAACTGACTATTTTTTTAAAAAATTTCGAAATTCAGTAAATTACGTTTGAAGCTCAAAACAAATTTGATTAGAAAGAAAATTGTTTGTTCTATCCGATGGTGCATTGATTTTTTTCAGCGATCATTAGAAAAGATGCTACAGCCCTAAACGTGGCAAAAATGACCCAAAAGAACACAAAACACTAAATAAAAAAATTTCTAGATCAAATTTTAAAATTCTGGCTTCGAGGTACAGTCAGTCAGCATTACGACTACCTGTGTGCCAAATTTCATGTCTGTAAGTCCGATAGATTCGTCTGGACGTCGCAGACACACACACGCACACAAACATGGCCTTTTATAAGTATAGATTCTCGGATTTCATATCTGGCTGTGAAACAAGACAGTTTTCGTTACATTTTAGGTTTTAAAAGTTTGTATTTGACTTTCTGCAGTTACCCTAAATGCAATAAACGGTATTGCACCTGAACTGTGAAAATTAGGATTAGGATTTATCAGAATTGCCTCATTCCTTCCCACAACTAGCCATAAAACCTAAGAGGTCATTTCAACAGCCCCCGAAGCAGTTTCGTCGTCCACAATATCATTAACGACTTTAGAGCTTAAGTAATGACACGCATTAAAGCTTAACTTTAAAGACTATGGCTGATACCCTTGGTTAAGCAATTTGCTTTGAAAACATTACTTTTAATAAACTTGTGACGACTCCAAAGCACGAAGAGTCCTCTTATTGCATTATTATTTCTTTTTCTACATGAAAAAATACAACCTTTAATAGAACCCTTTTTAAAATATTAACTTCAAACGTCTGTATTGCAAAATAAAATTTGATGTGTGAAATAAAATAAAGAGTTTTACACTACAGTTTTCATAATATCAAACCATACCATTTGGGTATAATTGGGCAACTTATATATTTCTAAAAATTGAACAGCTTCAGCTTATTTATCTATTTTTAATTAGCCATTGAATATTATCAAAATGGGTTTTATAACTTTTATATGAGAAACGTAGATACCAATAAATTAGGAATAGTTCTAGAACGGAATTTTACTATATTAACGAAACAAGGTTAATTTTTATTTCGTGCTAAATAGCTAAAATGGTTTATCCATCTTTTTTGTTGTTGTTGTCGTTCCTGTCTCAATAAGAAGTCTTTTTTAACTCGAAACATTCAGTATTTGGAAAGCCAAATTTGAAATGAAAGAGTATAAAGATACAAAGGATTTAAAATCCATTTGTAATTTATAAATTTTGTAAGTGAAGTATGAATATAAGATATACATCTGTTGAGGTCTTTTTAACCCCTTAAATGGTTTGCCCGTATGCCGTACATGCATCGAATTATTGCAATTTTAAACTTATAAACAAAACAAAGTCGTTCACAAACATTATAAATCGATACAAAAGTAACGTTGAATTCATCAACATTTTAAATTTCCTTTAGGTCCTCAATTGAATTAAAATGGTAACGTATTCCCAAAATGGAAGGCGACAAATAATTCGAAAGTTGAGAAAACAACCGGTTAAGGGGTTAATGTAATCTTTGAAAGTTCTGCTTTTCTTTTGATTTTTTCCTATAATAATAATTCGTAAAAGAAAAAACTGAAACTGTCAAACAGTGCATTAATCTTGAACACAATCTCTTAATTGTTAATCCTCCTAACATCCAGTTATTTTAAACTTACAGCATTCAAATTAGAAAATTAAGCTTTTAAAGTAAACAGACCGAACTTTCTGCATGTAATCAAATCTCTGAAATCTTAAGATTACTTTATACCAGGACGTTTTAGAAAATAAGCATATAAATACGAATAATCCACTTTTAAATTGAACATGAAGAACAGAAAAGGCAGGTTCCACTTCTCAAACGGTTAAATCTTTTCTTTCAATAAAATCTTATTTTGTAAAAAAAACATACATACATATTTATTTTAGAAAATATCGTAAAATACCAATTAGTGCTATTGAGTAGCCAAATCGATATAAACACTTCCTCCATTAAATCTGTCTCCTTATACTTAAACCCTATTTCTCTCAGCAAACTCAAAGGCTACAATATACAGGGTATCCAAGCTTATCATGCACTTTAGCTAATTTCTAAACCGTAAGGGATAGACATATAGTTCCAATTGAAAAAATTCTTTAAATGAAGGGAAGAATTATATGTTTTGTGACTGAATAAATATATTCCAGAAAAAGTTGCGAATTCTAACTTTTTATACGATTCCCCTGTTCTATCAGTCATATTTAGTAAAAGATTTTGATACTCTAATATTTTAAACAAAAAAAGTCCCACTCTAATGGGACTAAAACTGAGCGAGTTCTGGAGCTTTGAATTTCGTGATTTTTAACCAATCAGCGGCCTCGTCGAGCAAGTATTGCGCATTGATTGGTGGATCGTCTTCAAGACGGCTATTGAAATGGTGTAAAGTGGTCTAAGTCAGCGATATTCAAAGCTCCATAACTCGGTCCGTTTTAGTCGCTGAAGAGTGGGACTTTTTTTGTTTAAAATATTAGAGTGTCAAAAGACTTTTACTAAATATGACTGATAGGACCGGGGGACCGTATAAAAAGTTAGAATTCGTAAAGTTTTCAGGAATATATTTATTCACTCAAAACACATGTATTATAATTTCCCCCTTCATTTAAAGCATTTGTTCAATTGGAACTATATGACTATCCCTTACGGTTTAGAAATTAGCTATTGCGCACGATAAGCATAGACACCCTGTGTACAGTGTGTCCGTAAAGTCATGGTGCAGTTTTGACCGGTCACAGGAAAGCAACGAAACAAGATAGACAGGCGACATCTTCACCAAATAAAAGGAAAACTCTCCAGGTTTGCATACCTGTTCAGCACAGTTCGATGTGGGCTCCATTTGTTGCCCTACACACATCTAAACGATAGTCCAGTTCTTCCCACACACGGATAAGGACGTCTGGTGTAACAGAATCAATAACGTCCGTGATTCTCTGTTTTAAATGATTAATATCGTTGATACGTTCATTGTATGCATGTTTCTTCACATAGCCCCACAAGTAAAAGTCTAATGGCATTGAGTCTGGGGATCGTGGTGGCCATGCCATGACAGCACCCCTGCCTATCCACCGCTGGGGGAATGTTGTATCCAGAAACTCACGAACAATGTTGCCGTAGTGTGGAGTAGCGCCAACGTGTTGGAAGATGACACCTTCTGGAAATTGTGGAACTGCATACAATTGCAACATGCCAAGATAGATGCTTGACGTCACAGTCGGGGTGCGTGGTGTTGCGTCATCACCTGCGCGCGCACACCGTTGCACTACAGACACTCTTTGGAATACTGTCCAATGTAGCGCAAGTTTCAACCATCCGTTTCGTTTCTGTTGGCCACAAGAAGCGTTCATAACTGCACCATGACTTCTGTATATCTAACAGGTGTATTTTTTCACCCACATTGGATTAGATAAAAGCGATGCCACTTTTTTACATCTAAATATGTTGATGCACACGCTTAAGAGACTACAAGGCGGATAAACCTCCCGCCTAGAGTTAAGGCAATCTGCAATTAGACGACTGATTGGCTAGAGTTGTCCGAAATGGGTTTTTTTTACTTTTGTTTTACTAACTTAACATTGCTTTTTCTGTACAGCATGAGGTGGAAGTTGCATTTACAGAAAATCCCTCGTCTTCTGCTTCCATTATATTGGGCTTAATCTCTCGGAAAAAGACTTTTCTCAAAAGATATTTCTTTCGTTTTTACGTTGGCTGCATGTGAGGTTAATTTCCTTTCTATCTAAATGCTTCAAGAGCTGTTATGTATCATTCCTTTTTCGGAACTAGCAAAAGAAATAAAGAGATATATGTAGGGGAAAGTCGGGTAAGCTGGCCACTTTAAGCTTTGGGGATTTTTCCTGACCTCGATGTTCGTTGCTGGAGGATTATTTTTTCGCCAAAATCTTCTTCGACTCTTTATTTAAAAGAGATATTTTTAAAATTTTTATAATGAAATTTAAGATCCCAAAATTTTATTTTAGAAAAAAAAGTCATTTTCGTCATCTTATCCGACAGTGCAGGTAAGATGACAAATACTTAATTTTCATAAACCTGAAAGTGAATCAATGCTGCTGCAAATGCTTAATCGAAAAATTTGGGCCTGTTCTTTTATATTAATTAATATATTCATAACAATTAATATATTAATTAATTAATCAGTATCAATTAGTATATTAATTAATATATTAATTTCAGATTCAAACCTTAAGAAATGAAATCAATTATAAAAACCGCATCGCCATATGCTTGGATTTTGTGTTAGTCAGCACAGTTGGAATGGAGCCAGAGCTTGCAAATAAAACATTGGAATCCCAATTCCATGCTTCATTACTCAATGCAAATGATGCATTCTTCATTATAGAGGACCTCTGGGTCCAGATTGTCATTAGCGTCAGCGTAATGAAATTTAAATATATGAATTGAGTCTTCAGATTCAGATTATTAGAAGTCGAGGTGTTACTTAGCTACTTTCTTCTTTTTTTTGTAGAATTTTTAGAATGTTTGTTGCGTTTAGCCTTGTTCAGCTGTCAAAATTTTTATTTGTCTTCTTTTTCCTCTATATCCTTTTTAATGAGATGCTCATTTTCCCCTAGAGTGGCAGTGAGTTGCAGGAAGGGCAGGTGGCATTCAGGTAGCACGACGAGCTCCTGAATCAGCGCGAAGGGGTTCGTCATCTTAACCTCCACCCAATTCACTCTTGGAAGGAATATGATCTCATAATCGGCTTCGCATTCGACAGTTCATTTGCATATACTTCCGGCAAATGAGATAAGTTCTCCTCTATTAGATTGATACTAAGAAAAGATAAGCAATTTTTCGAGCATTCCATCAAAAACTAATTAGAGATAATTCACAACAATATTTTGTTAATTAACAATTTGATTGCTGTCTTTGTGCTTTTGATACGGGAAACATGTTTTATCGAAGATATTTCAAGATGAACATCCAAAATGAGCCTTTTCAGTGCTGAAAATTTGTATTGCATTTGTGTATTTCTATAAATCGAATTTGTAAATTTGCACGATTTCTTTGAAATTCGACAATTTTTTGGTAACATAACGCCAGATTATAAAATTTTTAATTGTTTATCCTTTCAGAAAATCTTAAACAAATTTTATTTATAACATTCTCTTTTCTTCTAGTACTATGCGGAGTTCCATGAGTTCTGTTCTAAAAGTGCTACTTATTATTGCACGCTCTGTCCCCCTCTGTCTATCAGAGCATTCCCAGATAGCACGTACGTTTGCAGAAAGTTTGATTTCTACTTGATATTACCTTTTCATGGCAAATTTGACGCGTCAAGCTTGAAGCGAACTTGTGGCAAACTAACAATGCAGAATCGCCACCCTCGCTTGCAAAACGAGTTTGCCACAAGTTCGCCGTGACAACTATCGCCATCCTTCCTTGCAATGTAAGCTTGCTGTGAGTTTGCAGAACAAGCTTGATGCGAAGATGATAGCAAAAAGAGATAATTATCTTTGTCTCTGTTTTAAAAAAACATCCGATTTTTAATAGCCTCTCCTAGACCGTCCTTCTTTTTAATAATTCAATAAATCAATGATAATCTGTGAAAAAACTACCTTTTTTATAAAAAAAAATTTTCAAACATTTTCCATATTTTTACTAAATATAGAACTCGCATTTCAAAGAAAACTATATCGCCTTTTTCTTAACGTTTATAAGTAAAATTAAACCTAAAAACAGTCACTGTTTGTTGAAAAATAATAACCTACATTTTGTCCCATTTTAAAAGTAATTACTTTTGAAACCTAATTTCATAATTTATTCTACTTGCAAAACGTAGTTATTAGCGAAAAACGCTCTCTCTTTGATTTCAAATCATGTTCTCAACACAAAATTTAAAAAATAAATGAAATCAAGAAAAGAGTTTAAAATAAATCGTATGCGCGATCTATTAGCACAATCTATCTTCGCCTCTCGTAGTCTAGCTGGTCGAGTGGTTTAGAGCGTCATGCTAGAGAGCGCTTGGCCGGGAGTTCTAATCCGAGGTTTTCTTCGTACTCTGTTTTTGATATGTTTGCAACGAGTTTGACGTGGCAAGCTTGCTGCAAGTTCGTCGGTGGTGACTTTGAAGCTTGCGTTAACTTGCTGCAAGCTTGTTTCAAGCTTGCACTCTTGTCGTGTCAACCTTGCTGCAAACTAAAATTGCTATCTGTGTTCATACGCAGATTAGCAATTCCCAGCTATTAAAACGTTATTTGTGACCCCGTGTTCCATAACAGTCTTTTGATGTCTTATAACAATCTTGTTTGCATATCCCTGGAGTATCTGTGCATCCAGTATTAATGCGTCGGAAATATTCGAAGCAAACCAGTTGATGATAGACGTGAACATTGCTCAGATAATTAAAATATTCCGTAGAATATTATCGGCAAATAATATCCTTCCTTATAAAAATAAAAAGCATTATTTAAAAATTAAATTCGAAATTTAGTTACATTTACAAATTATGCTTCAATAATATAAGTTTATATTTGAATTTTCACTGTCCTGGAAACTTAATAAAACGAATTAAATCATAATTTAATAATATACGAAACACGAATAAAATTTTAAGCTGAAAGATACGACAAGAAGTTTTAAATAAAATATTATTTTTAGCGATATTTTTATTTTAAATCCTTAATTTTTACCTTAACATTTATAGAAGAACATGTATAAATCCATAATTAAAAACATCTTTATATTTTGTATTCATAATTGTTTATCTTAAAATTTTTATCTTACATTTGATCTATAAAAGTTATCTGAATCGAGACTGTAATTTAACGTGCGTTTAGAGGCTTTTGATAGGAAATTACTGAATGAAAAATGTTTCAAGTTTCTGAATCTTTCAAGTTTTTATTTCTTCTAAAATATTACTACTTAATTTATATAAACTGAACAATTTCATAACGAGAATAAATATCGGGTGCTTTCTAATTTCAACATTTTAGTAAATTCATAAGGATTTAATAATGGCATCACTTAATTCGGACCACACACCTCGTATGTGTGTTCCGATTTAATAGTGCTTGTGGATTATGCAACCAAACATTCTCGAGTAGCATTCATAAAAATCCTTTAATCTTTCAATGACCAGTGTTGCTTTTAAGGCTCCTATGCAGCTTAGCTTAAAATGCAAGTCGCCGAAAGCGTCCTTTTAAGGTAGCGGTGAAGAGACGGGTCATAAAGTGTTAGATCGACAAGCCGTATCACCCAGACGCATATAGGCATTCTGTACTCGAGTAGAGCACCATTGTAACTTTGGAGGGCTCTGATTGGACGAGCGAATCTGACGTCACTCTTCTGCACATCGCACGAGCAGTGAAACGCGCGTATATTGTTTATAGTTCTTAAAACTCTAAACACTAATTTTTTCTACTAGATATTGCCTGAATTTGTTTTCAAAAGGGGAATCTTTCTTCTTCTTGATTTAATGTCTCGTTAGATTTTCTTCGTTATTGCTTCATTCAGATCTGAAACATTAAAAATCACATTTTAATAATTAACTTAAACCGTGATAAATATATGTATTGAAATAATGCCTGATATAGGATTACAAATTACGACATACATCCTCTAAAAGATAATGATTTGAAATAATTATTGCTACTTCCCAGCACACAAGCCTTGTTCCATATGGTCCAGAAGATCGAAGATTCCATTTCGTGTCCGATGTTCTTTTATATTCTTCTATCCATGAATACACATCGGAAACACTTTTAAGGTTGCTTCGAACGATGGTTTCATCTTCAACGATTTTAACAACTTCGTTTATAAAAGAGGGGGGAAGATTGGAATTCTGAATAGCCATAGCGAATTACACAAAGAACATTTCGCTATCGCTAGTTGAAAGATTCAGTCAGGGCGTGGTCAGCGGTAAACAAAAAAGCAAAGCATAGCTACGTCAGATTCGCGTGTCCAATCAGAGCCCTCCAAAGTTACAATGGTGCTCTGCTCGAGTACAGTTTGCCTATATGCCTCCCGGACTACGGATTGTTATTTTGTGGTTGTGATTCCGTCGCGAAAAGAAAGGTCTCGTCTTGTCCCCCAAAACACATCTCCCTTATTCCTTCATAAGGGTAATCTGACAGCCACTCGCCGTTTGTCTTCTAAAATCTTGAGAATGAGACTGAAGCTCTAATGCGTGTTTGTTGCCAATAGGAAACATACTGAAAATGTTATTAAATCAATTTACAACATATAAATGGTAGTCTGAGTGCTGATGAAAAGTAAAAATAAATTTATAAGGGTAATCTGACAGCCACACGCCGTTTGTCTTCTAAAGTCTTGAGAATGAGACTGAAGCTCTATTGCGTGTTGCCGCCAGTAGGAAACATACAGAAAATGTTGATCGCTATACTTTCAGCTACGTAATTTGGCGCAAACATACTTTGGAGGGTAGGAATGTTCATCTCGGAGCACTTTTTTAAAATTTTGATCAATTAAAAATTCAGCGAAATTTTGGCGTTTTTCCTTAATAACTTCCAGAAATATAACAGCACAAAAATCATTTTTACACCATCTGAAAATGTAAAAATTACCTTATCAATGATTTCAAATTAATTGCCTTACAATCTTTTCGTGAATTTTAATAAATTTTTTTAAAATATTTTTGGCATAATTGACAACAATTGTTTTCATTGTTGCAACGCAACTCAAATCGCTTTTATTGTTTAAATAAATATTTAATCGAATATTTCTCTTTCATTGTTGTAATCTAAGATAATATCCTAATTCATTTTGCTTTCATATTTTATTTCATCAAAACTTTTGTGAAATCTGTAAACCAAGCTCTAAGAGCTATTTCTTTGCTTACATTAAGAAATATATCCAGTGAGCTGAATGATTATATTTGCTATGTTTTCATTCTTTTCTCAGCATATTTTAATCCAACTAACATGCCGCTGGACATAAGATGTGACACGTCATTTTAACGTTGGAATCAAATGCATAATTTACAAGAGAAATAAGAAAGTGAAGATAGTGCCGACAACATGGGATTAGAGGTTACATCACATTGTCAGTTATTTTAGTCCATTAGAAACATTTATGTAGACAATGAACAGTAGAGGTCGAAGGTCACTAACAGAACGTGCATTAAATATCTACCACAATCTGGAGTTTAAAATAACGTTGTTAAGCTAACCATGAATATAAAATGATGCAAGATGCAATTAAAATCGTATTCCCGGTTAATAGGCTGGTTGCCGAAGGCGGCCATTTAAAAAATATAAGTGTCATAGGAAACACTTAACTTGACTAAGTTCTAGAATTATAGTACAGTCAATTCTGGATAATTCGAAATTTTTCCTCTGTCCCTAGAGTTTTGTATTTAAATAATGTTAAAAAATCGTCGATAATTCGAATTTTATTTTGTATAATTCGAATTTTTCGTACGATCAAAGTAGTCGTTCAAAAGAGTCGTTCGATTAAAGTAGTGACCGCTTCCTCGAGGCGTCTGTTGGTTGGCCGATTACTGAAAGGATCTTTATGAACGAATAAATATTGGCCAATGGATTGATTTCATGTAAAATCAATATTAGTAAAAAAATTAATCTACAAGCGGCATTAAAGACAACAAAAACCGGTTATTTCAAACAGTTATAACTGCCAGGTTAAACCGGAGGTGAAAAGAACCTGAATAACCAAAAACCAGTTATTTTCTCAATAACCGCCATCCCTACTGGGGAGTCTTGACTTTCTCACAAGGTGCTTAAACAAGGTGCTGTAAGTTTTAACGCTTTTTTAATTTTGCTTTCTTAATTTTGTATTTAAATTTACTGCATCCACCGTTCTAATAAAGTTATCTATTTCATTTTTTTGAGGTAATGGATGGAATATTCCCCCCTTATTTGAAAGAAGAACGGTTAAAATATCTTTTATGGTTGAATTTTAATTATTTTTCTTCTGAAGTGTTAAAATATTTTCGTTCCAATTTTTTCTCTTCGTAACCAAGATCGCAGTGTTGTTTCCCAGCATGCATTTCGTCGAAACCACTTGACGTCATAATCCCTTCGCTTTCAGCGAGATTATACAGTACGATCGTAACGTCTGCCCTCGCGTCGAGAGATCGTGCTTTTAATTTGTTTGTTTTTGTACTTTTTGAAGACTGATATCTTTAGTTGCAGAAGACAACAATATTCCAACAAGCATTTCAATAGTAAAAAGAATATTGTTACCAAATTTTCTGCCAAACTTTTCAGTTTAATAGAGTAACATGACACTTTAGGTGCTTGTTACTTTGTTGCACCAAAGAACTTATAAAAGAACAGATCCTCCGAAAACCTGGCAGTTTGCCAAAAACCAATTCTGGCGAGATTTTGTAAGGAAACAAACATTTAGGAAGTCTCGCCAGGTCCTGTTGCGCAAAAGAATGCGCAGGGGATTTGATTTGTTTTGATCGTGGCGTGGTTCTAGGTTTGGTTAACTTGCAACGGAATTTTTTTTGGCATCTTTGATTATTCTAGCTTGCTTCTAAGTCTGAGAAAACAGAATTCGGCATGAGTTATGACAGATGTATTTCTTGCAACGCCACTCGTGCAAAATCGTAGAAGTTGAAATATTTTCGCTTCCCAAAAGACGAAGAAAGGTATGTACGA
>BGPR01032278.1:0-10230 GCA_013235015.1 Araneus ventricosus | reverse complement strand
ATACCAATCAGCTATATTTTGTAGGATGAATTAATAAGTGCAGTAAAATATGTTAGTTTATTAATACATCCACATGCACATGCATTGGATGCACAAATCCTCAAACTGTCTATATAACGATAACCTTTCTGTAACAATACATTTTCTAGGTCCCTACAATATCATTATAGGCAGGTTTTACTGTATATGCTTTTAAAATATAATTACCCAAGATTATAAGATTTTTATTTGCTGACATTTTGTATATTGTATTACTTTTAATAAAAAGTTTTATTGAAAAATTTAATTTTTGTTTCAGCTGGTGTGGACCTTGCAAAATGCTTGAACCAAGACTTGAAGTTGTTGTTGGTAAATATGCTGAAAAAGTTCATTTGGCAAAAGTTGATATTGATGAAAATTCAGAAATTGCTATGAATCATGATGTAAGTTATTTTACTAATTTTTCATCCAAAATTTATTTTAAGACAGTTAAGATAAATGGAATAATAATTAGAGATGTAACGAATTGTGATTGGGCCGAAAAACTGAATATCGAATATTTGGCCAAATAGTACTGAATATTCAGCAGCCAAATACCCAGTTTTTAAAAATATTTTACTTTTGATTGTAAATAAAATATTCCTCAAATTTTAAATGAAAAAAAATTAAACATTAAAAAAATTGATTTTTTATTATATGTATTGTTAACATCTTGATGCATTTGTGTAATATTTTAGATACCTTAATCCCAGTAATAAAAAAATGAGGAACCCTCTTCATTTTGTGATTATTTCACAGAAATGGAAGTTATCATTGCAGAACATTACAATGACAAACTCGGAAGAAAATTCTGTGGTTAAATTAAAATTATTAGAAATAAATTCCTATTTTCATAAAGAACTTCTAATAGCTAGGGTGAAGTGTTGACTTGATTGATGGGAAATAAATGCAGAAAAATTCCCAACATTTGAAAATTTAGCAAAAGAATATCTTTCAGCTCCTGGAGCTATTAATATATGTGAACCCAGACAGAATAACTTTCTGAAAAATTATGTGTAACATTATTAAATCCACCTATGTGCTATGTAACTTAAAGTTGAATAAATGTTGAGAGCTTTTGATGACAAGTGTTCTGAAATGCAATTCTGCAATATTTAAAAGCCCCAGACCAAATATTTGGTAAATGGGCCGAATATTCGTTACATCCTTAATAATAATCATTGAATTATAATGTGAACTAGATAAGCAAATTGTAGGAATGCGAGATAAATATATATGTGTAATAATCTCAATTTTATTTCAAATTCTAATATTATATATTTTAAAATCTTAATGTATTCCAAAATCACTTTCCTAAAACTCCAGTTTCGTTCTTTTCCCGCACTGGAGGTATATTAAATCTCTCATTTTGGCATATTTATTACTAAAAGAATATTTAATCGCTTTCACGTGCCCACAAAAAATCATGACTGCGTCTCCTTGGCACCAGACTTTTTCCCCGAGACGCTTACGTAATTTATTAAAAATACCCAATATTCCCTTCACTTTGATCACGTGTCAATATGTTATTCCCTTATCTGAGAGAATACAGGGAGTTTTCTGTTCACTTTTACTTGTAACCTAAACGGAGATGCACGTATACCCACCACTCTCCTATATTTTACTTAAATAGTTTGATAATAAAATAAGCAGTAGTTATTTGCTCGGCCTGTTTATTTCAATGTCTGCAATCACGAAAATCATTTTTATATATGTTTTTTGCTAATAATTTATAAATATATCATAATACTGGTGTACAGTAAAAAGGCTTCAGAAAGCAAAGTAGCTAGATAATACTAATTCAAAGATGCTAAACTAGAATCTGACAACAAAAATTGCAATTTGTCTCTAGTTTGCAAAAATAAAGGTTCTATATCTACATATAACTCTGTTTTTATTTTTTATATGGCTTTTAATTTACTTTTCTTTCTGCTTCTCTTCATAAGTCAATATATCAGTCAAGGAGTTCCCCCACCATTTCCGATGGACAGGAATCAACAGATTTGAATACTAATTAGAGACTGCATCATTCTGCACTAGTTGCATGCATCAGTTTTTTTTTCTTAAAAAAAAAAAAGTGCAAGGTTATACAGAGTATAACCTTGCATACAGGGTGTTGTGACTGTCAAATTCAGAGGGGTGATAGTAGGCATCAAGAGGATGAAAAATTACCATGGAACATAGGGTCACAAATGACGTGTAGTCGGTGAAAATCGCAAAAATACAAGGTGTCCGAGAACTGTTGGATACTTTTCAAAAAATTCAAATTAGATATTTCATTTTAAGTGGTGAATTCAGTTTTTTTTTTTGCATTTTCGCAAATTTTATTTTTTCTTCATTATTTCATACTAGAAAAATAACCCATTATGGTATAACAGGCGCAAATTGCCTCTTCATTCGAGAGATTTCCCATCAAATTTGACGTGTTTAAATAGATATATATGCGAGAGAAATGTTTAACATTTATTGAAAACAAATAAAATAAACAAGTTTTATGACAGAAAATATTTTTTGATTTACATATTTCTTTATTCAAAAAAGACATCTTAGTAAACAACATTTCGTGTGAAGTATTTTTCTTTGTTTAACAATTTTCTTTGTACTTCAGATGTCTTTGTGTAAATTTTAACGTTGCCAAAAAATATTATTAATTATATCATCACGACTGCAATAAATAATTAGATGCATCGTGGCATCCAAACTATATCATGCGCATGATATGCTACTGACGTGATTTACTACTTTCTATTAAAAAATGGAAATTAATTTGAAAATATTTGATTAATATAATTTAAAATTTCTCAGTTACTATTGATCATAGCGAGATAAATTTTATATCAATCAGTAGCAAATTTTATTTCACTATTTTAGAAATATTAAATTGAAATTAGAACAGCAATTACTTTTTAAAATTACTGAAATTTATGTGCTCTAACAATGGAACAATGCTGTTGAACGTCTCGCAGTGCTATGGTGTGAATTTTATTTTGGTGACACATCGGGGCGTTACCGGATCAGTGTGAGACAGATCTGGGCTATTATATTAGTAATTCATTTCACATACAAGTTACAAATAGTTATTCAAAGAAGCAATTATTTCAAAGTGTAATATTTTATTCTCTATATTTAGTAAAATAACAATAGTAATAATTCTTAAAATTTAGCAAAATTAATTAATTAAAATAAAAAACAATAACATATTTTGCATTATTTTTCATTTTATCATTGTTTTCTTTTAATTTATTTTCTTTTAATTTAAACTTCTATTATTTAGTAAAATAACTATTTGTGTTAAGTTTGTTTATTCAAATGCATAAATACCTATTAATAATTGAGGTAATGAAAAAAGAAAATCAAGCAAGCTGTATTGATTTTGGAGGGTGATAATGGACACATTGGAGTGATTTCTTTTTGAAATTTTATTTAGAATTGTGATGAATTAAAAAGTAAGCAAACTCTTAGTGTGTTTCGTCATCCAAGGGCATAAATATATATATATATATATACAGTAAAAGCTTAACTAACCGGCACGCTCTGGAAACTCCGATTTCCGGATACCTGAAAAGTCCGGATAGTTGAGTGTGACGGGAAAAATGGGGGATAGCCCTTCTTTTTATAGATTTTTTCGGCCAAATAATTTGTTTTTGTAATTTTGAAATGTGTATTAAATATAATTTTTAAGAATACTTCTGTATCTTCCATAACATTGTATTTACAAAACATATTATGAAGATTTTAATTTAACATTGATGATTTAAAAAAAATATGATCTGTAGCCGAATTTTTACCGTAAATATATAGTTTGTAAAAATATAAAAATAGCCGACGAGACTGAAAAATATTCCACTCAGCAAGCATAATAAAACTCTTTAAGTGATCATAAACAAATCCCAGATTGAATATCAAAACTAATTATCTTTTAGAAGATCGCAAGGGATATTGCGCGCCTCCAATTCTCCTGCACTTGATATTACGTAATCGGAATCAACATCTGCCAGTATTTGGAGCGTAAATAAATAAAGGAAAAGAAAGAGACTTACCAATCTGGAAGTAACCCCCCCCATGAGCTTTTTTTTTTATTACCAATTTTGTCCCCTTGCCTTTTTTTTTTTTTTTGAGGTTTTTTTTGAAAGGTGAGGACCTTTTGTTTTTTGGTTCTCACTTTTGCTTTCGAACCCCCTCCCCATAAAGCAAGTCTGCATACGTCACAGTACTGCATGTTGCCTTTTTTTTCTACGCCCCTCCATGCAGAGCGAACTATGCATTCCCAAAATAAATTGTCCGCGATAATGGAACGGCACGTGCTAAATTTTAGCGCGCAGATGTAAAATTTTTAGAAAAACTCATTTTCTAATTTTTCCGGTTAGTTGAGCTTTCCGGATACTTGAATGCCAGATAATCGAGAGTTTACTGTATATGCCCTATAGCAAATAACATTAAATATAGTAATTTATAAAAATTGCTAATAAAATAAAGCTAGTTAAACATGAATACTTATAATACAAAATAGAGACATAATCACTCTATGACATTAAATATATACAAAACATTTTTGCACATAAAATTAACTATAAACAAACTTGAAAAAGGCAATCCTATTTGGAAATTGAACAAGACCTGGGACTTGTTTGTCATCTTGATCTAGAATTTATAGCGCTTACCCTCCACGAAGCCTAATTGTTGGATAATAAAAGGGAGCATGTCCCAAATTATTTAAAAATAAGAAAGATAGGAAAATTAACGTAATATTCAACAAACAAATTATTATAATAACAAAAAATGTTATAAAAATTTGCAAAATTAAAAAAAAAAAAAAAAAAAGCAAACCTTCTAATTTCTGTTAAACCTATTTAACCTAAACCGAACCATTTTCAGATCTGACTCGGTATGTATGTATATATATATACCCTTAATTAAGGGGTTAATTTTGAGAATATTTTAAAATTGTATTTATCCGTAATTTGCTTCACTTTCTAATGTTTGTACAATTATTTTAGTCGTGTGTTTGTCTTCCATTGTTGAAGGCTACATAATGAAAGTTGGATTTTTTTTTCATATTTTGTAATGTCTTAACCCTTTCCAGCACAAGTCATTAAATTTTTAAAAATATGATATAAAAACATCATGAATGGGTTTAGTTTGTCCAGGTGTAGAATTTACCTTTGGGGACCGGACCCCTTTGGACACAGCCATTTTGATGTACTCAAAAAATAATTTTGAATCTTACACAAAATCATAGATTAAAACTTTAAGAATATCGGAGGAAAATTTTCGAATGAATTTGCTAATATTGTAAACGTCAAGAACTCAAAAAAATTCCTATCTCTGAATCATAAATTTAAATCTATAATTTTTCCGAAATGAAATTTCATAGAGCTGCCATCTACATTCTAAAAGGAGAACTATCAGCTGTATTTTTCTGCAATTTCTCATGGTTTCAAAGTGGAAAGGGATTTTTTTAAAAAACATTTTTAAGTTGGTGTCCTCTTTTGTGACCACCACGCCCGAAAGGGTTAATGAATTTTTTTTTTGTTGAATTAATATATCCCATATGTTGAAGGATTATACTTGCTATTCTTTAATTTTTTTAATCAGAACGTTACAATTCAGCTAACATGCTGTTAGATGTTGTCATATAAGTAAAATGTGACACACCATTTTTATTATCATTTGCACATTTTGCATGAAAAGAAAGCTCCGAGCAATATAAGACAGTGATGTTCAGGCAGCTTGATGTTAGATGACACAGTTTTGTTTTTCATGCAAATGTGACGACTCTATTAAAATGTCGATGCACTCTTTAATATTAAAATTGTGCCCAGAAACACGTTTTTTGCTTTTTCAAGTCTGCAGGATGGCTTTAGCCATTCTGTGCTTAAACATGTTAAGTAGGCTTATGTACATAATAAACTGAACAGGTACAAGGCTATAAAAATACGACAGCTTTAAATGTCTATAACAATTTGAAATCTAAAAATGCTTTGAACAAGAAACATCGAGCAATTTGTTATTTTTTTCATCAGGATGTTACAATTGAGCTAACATGCTGTTAGACATGGCCATATAAGTAAAATGCGACACACCATAACCACACTAATAAAATTGAATATCAAGTTATGCACAAGAGATTTAATCGACATGAAACGCAACCATTATTCCCAATGAACCAGCCGGTTGCTAAATTGGCTAATAACAAAAAAATTTAAAGCCTATCCACAAAAGTAAATTTAACTTTATTTTGGATTATAATAATAGATTTTACTCGATACTTGTATTTTTTCCTGAAAACAACAGCTCAACATAATTAGATTGAACAGGTGTTTGAGTAAAGCAGTTGAAAGCACATGTAGATGAATTCTTACAGTTTTTTTAAAGCTTGAAAATTTTCAGATAAGTTTCATAAAATCTTTTTTTCAAATACTTATGCATATTAATAAGCAAGGTATATTACTTTTTAAAATGAAATGGAAAATTGTGTTGCAGTTAATAATTCTGATATTTTAATCCACAGGTTCAGGCAGTGCCACATGTCCTTGGCTATAAAAATGGTCAGCCACAGAAAAGTTTTACCGGTTTAAAAGATGAAGACCAGATTGAAAGTTTTGTAAAAGAACTAATTGGAAGCTAACAATACAGATAAATTAGCAAATTTATGTAGAAAAATAAATAATTATTGTTACCATTCTCCTAGCTGATTAAAATATTTGTAATAATAAAATATTTGTTTTGAGAAATTTATTGTAGATTCTGTTTTATGATAGCCCTTGATCCCCAAAACTAAAATGTAGTTAAATTTTTCTCCATAAATTTAAAAAATATCATTTATTAAAAGTATATACAAAATAAATTACATAATTTTTTAAGTGAATGCAACAACAGGTCGCTCAATTCTTTTCTTCTTGCTCTTTCGTTTCTTGATTAGTTCACTCATCATGGACACTTCTTCTCGAGCTTCAAGTGTCCGCTGATGTAGATTAGTTACCACTTTTGCAAAACCCAATTCCTCCTAAAAATAATTTTGAAAAAGTTAAATTTAATGCAAGTGAGTTATATTACCTTACATAATAACCTAGTCATCAAGTAAAAATATGGCATTTTAAAATTCACTTTTATATACAGTTCTACATTTAAACCAGTCTGATTAAATGTTCATGACTATTCTGTCTTTTAAAAAACGTTTTCCAATGAATTCATGATTTATGAAAAAGCAATAATCATAAAAGAATAAGAGTGAAATGTTAGCATCAGAACTGTGATTTTTTTAAGTTACATCAGTATAAAATTGTACAACTTGAACATGTTCGTGAACAAAGTGGCATATGCCGCTCTACTTGCTGGGACAAAGTGTGATATTCCATCCAAGTTCATGACGGGCTAAAACGCAGAGCGGCATACATTTTTGTACACAAAATGTTATTCAAGCAGCAGGGTTGCGGTGATTTAAATCAGTTGATTAAAATCACTGATTTAAATCGCGATTTAAATCAACTGATTTTTTTAAAAAAAATCACTGATTTAAATCACTTTATTTTAAATATCAAGTTAATCTGCTTTAATGATATAAAATAGTTCATGTATCTTTAAATAGTTATTTTAAAATACTTTTAAATGCTTATTTACAGAAAGAATATATAGAACATAAAAAAAAAAATTCATTGAATTGATATAACTAGAGTACTTTCCATATCTTTATTTTTGAATTAGATTTTAAATAAATCTCTAATGATAAAATGTAAAGTACGAGATGCTCCATTTTATAAAATAATATATATATATATATATATATATATATTATTGTGAAAGGATCATGTTCACAAAGAAAGAACATAGTAAAATGCAGCGTGTTTCATTTTAATATTGGAGAAAATTAAATAGTGTTGTGGACAACAAAGTTTATATGTTGCAATATTGTTCAAATGTAAGATAATTAAGTAATACATACAAAGGTTCCAAAAGAAATGCAAATCTCTATATAGTGCAATTTAAACTATGATCTATACTTATAAAAGGCAATGTTTGTATGTGTGCATGTGATGTGCAGACGAATCTATTACACTTACAGTCATGAAATTTGGTACACAGGTAGTCCTGATGGTGACTCATGCACCTCGAAGCCTGAATTTAAAAATTTAATCTAGAAAATTTTTTTTTAATGTTTTGTGTTGTTTTGGGTGATTTTTTGCTCTAATTTCTCTATAGCATGTTTTTGTATAATTGTACGAAAAAAATAGATACACCATTGGAAAGAGAAAACTATTTCCGTTCTAATGAAGTTTGTTTCGTATGTCTAACGTCATTTATTGAATTTTGAGAGAAAATTTTCAAAAATAGTCACTTTTATGTTTATTTTCCATTCGGATTTCTTAAAATTCTCACTTAAATAAATATTAAACTTTATTTATTATAAATAACAAGTGCATTGAATGATTGATGTGTAAATTATATTTAGAAAACACATTTTTGAGTCCAGGTTAGAAAACGTTACTTCAGAAAATTTCAGTGACTTGTCACCTAGTTAATGGTTTCTTTTCTTTTTATGCTTAGTAAGAAGTAGTCTATTATCAAGGTCAAGGTGAAATAAACCCTAATCCAAATACTTGAAAGCAATTCAGATTCTAAATCATGATGATAGTCGTGAAGTGCCGAGAGAAAATTCAAACATTTGCGTCATTAATGAGAATTTTTTTTCTTTCGCTTCTGCAAATCTAAATTTCCTTAACATCAGAATCTTCCGGAAAGGAGTGAAATGTTTTTGCATTTCGAATTTCTCGTTTGTATCGTAATCCGACAACAGCAAAACCAGACATTGCATTAACTTATCCTTCCGTAAAACTATCACATTTGCCCTGGAAAGAGGTGTTTTTAACTCTTTAGCTTACGACCTAGAGGAAAACACAAAAACCTCTCCCTAACAAGCAAGCGATCAACTCAGCTCTGAATCATACAAGAAGTATTTTTAATAAAACTAAATTTCCCGCCTTTTAGTTTGATATATGAGGAGAGAAAAGGAACGAGACAGAAACTCGGCTGTAGACTAAATATAAACAATCCCAAACGATCACATTTTTTTATTTTCATTCATCAAAAATTCCTATTAAGCAGCAAAAAAAAAAAAAGCAAATAATATCTGTAAAAAGCGAATGTATTATTTGGAACTGCTGTAAAGTTAACAAAAAGAGAACAACCAGGAATAATTTTCATTAAAAAAAGTGCATATCTAATGCGCGGAGTTTATAATCAATAAAAAGTTGGGTTGTGATGTAAAATGATGAGGATATAATCGGATATTTTTACCATTTCTAGCTGATGGAATAAATTTATTGCTTTAATTTGAAACCGTGTGGAATAGCAGGAAAGTTTCAGAATCTGTCCCAATATGACGTAATGCACGGAAAGACCTTTTGCGCATCGCGTTTGTGGATCTCCCCTGGATTTTCAGTTCTTTGTGCAGTTTATGTAAAAGAGAGCCTGTTTCTCACTTGTGCAAAATTTGCTTGATTAGAAGAGCCATATCTAAAAATTTTATATTTTAAAAATGGCAAGTTGTGGAAGGAAAAGAGATCCTATTTGGAATTATTTTGAGGAGTTACCCAAGGTATTAGGTAAAACTGGTGTCAGAGCTAGATGTATATATTGCCATAATGAAAGTCAAGGACATGTAGCAAGACTGAAAAAACATCATGATAAGTGTCCAAAGAAGGCTATTACTGCTGCTACAGAATCAGAAGAGTGCTTAAACCAAGGTATGTACTTAACTTTATATAACACTTAAGGACTTAAGACTTAACTAACACATTAAAAAATTAACACATAAATTAAATATAATGGGGAATAAAATTTTAAACTCTACATCAAAAGTTTTTTTATTAAACAGGTGAAGCAAATAAACTATAAATATGATAATAAGAGATTAATTCTAACTGATTAAACAAGACAAAATCTTTTTTTTCTTTTTACACTTTAATAATTTACTAAACCTTTACTAACACAATTTAGAATTTACCATGGTAAATTTCATGATTTTTTTTATAGAGGTATGTAGGTTTTTCTATTTTTGTTGGTGCATTATTTTAAAATAATTAACCTTTACAATATATCAGTCACAAAAAGTTGTTGAAAAAATAAAAAAAAACTTTTATTTTTAATAATATTTTATGCCGAAGCCGAAATTTCTTTTTTTTTAAATAGAATTTCAACGAGTGATATTTTTAT